>JAMXBD010001986.1:0-257160 GCA_024138025.1 Combretum micranthum | reverse complement strand
CGTAGCCTATGTCACAGCACGATCACAGCCAATCCAACTCTACGCGTAGGAATAATAGCCTTCGAAAGAAATGTGACTCGATGGATGCTATACGTGAGCGTTTTATTTTTCTTAAGCCAAAACCTTATTAAGGTTTTTAGGGGCGATCAATCAATTTAGTAAATAATAAGCAATCATACAAGTAAGTAAACAAATTACTTAAACAGGCAGTTTGAAGTTGCGATATTCTTAATTTTATTTCACGCATAAACATAGAATTACATATATACACATAAACTCGAATTCCCCAAATATATATCAATTTTTATCTTTTCTTAGTATACTAATGCTACTACTTTATAAGCATAAGTAAGGTAACGAAATTAAGAGGAATAACTCACTCATCCATTTCGCGATCTTTTAGTCGTAGTAATCTTTAGGAAGGGTAATCTGTATCCTTCGACACTAGACAAAAGAAATACCTGGGATGAGTATTTCGTAGAAATTTTACTTAAACTTTCTAATTCTATTTCACTATGTTTGTCAAATTCGTATAGAATGAAATTCCAATTTAAAATGGCCATAACATGCTAATTTTAACTCGGAATCTCGCATATAATATACCATTTTCTACCTATTCGAAAAGATCTATCCATTTCTAAGGTTATATTTGTCATATAAGGTCATTTTGGTTCCGAAAGTATTAGGTATAGATTTAAAACAATATTTCTAAACTTTTGCAAATTCATTTTCTAACTTAACTTCATTCAAAAAATCCTTAAGTAAAATTATAGATATATATATATGTATATAATTGATAAATCCTTTAAGTATATAGATAAGCTCACTTTATATGCAAAAATTCTAATGATAGTGTCTCAACAATTTATTTCATAAAATAATTCTTTTAAAAAGTGTTAAAACTTAACTTGATAAATTTCCTTTCAAGTATTTTGAAGAAACTTTATATTTTCATAAGTTATTATAAATGAGTGATTCTTATTTTATTTTCTTCATTCATTTTTCCAAACAAGTAGATTTTCCTTTAACCTTAGTCTTTCACAAATTTTACACCTAGTGATAAAAGATCAAATTTATCAAAAGTGTATTAAGTTGTTGAAAACCTTTTTGTATTTATAATGGTTTTAGAAAATGAGCCTTGTCTTTTATATTTATTATTTTAAAATATAAGTTTTTGTTTTCTAAAACTTGTTCTTTTATTTCCTTTGAAAAGAATTCTCTTTATTGATAAAATCCTTTATTTTTAATCTTATCTTATTTATATTCTTTGAAAATAAGTTTTTTCTTTAGAACTTGAAAATCATTATTTCTAAAGTGGGTTTATAATTTTATGGGTTGAATTTGTTTTAACTTTGAAAACTAGTTTTTTTTTTTTTTTTTGGTTTTTCATGGAGTGAAAAGGAGTTTAAATCTTAAGCTTTTTGTAAAACTTTGAATATTAATAAATTATTTTACTAAAACTTAGATTACCATAATATACAAAGAAAGTATTTATTTCTTATGTTGCATTGGTAAGCTATCTTTGTTATTTAAGAAAACGTTGAGAAAACTCCATTTCTATGTTGTTGATAATAACTCCATTATTTTGTGATAAGTTACATAATAGAAAATTTAGTTTTAAGTTCATTTAATAAAGTAAAATTCTACTTTTGAATTAGTTAAGACAATAACATTATGTAGATGCAAGTATTATGGGCATATAAAATAATAAGAACATGAGAAAATACTTGAAACAAATAATAATAAGAAAAATAATAAAAATATCAAGTATTGTGAACCTTAGCTTCATCAAGGTATCCCGATCAAGTATTGGGAGCCTTAGCTTCATCAAGGAATCCCGGGACTAAGAATGGACTAGTCCCAAGATTAAAGAAAATAAATAAAAGGTTGTTTTGACTTGATAGGGACAAGTCTAAGACTAGAAAGACTAGTCTTAAGGAAATAGCATGAAATAATTAACTTGCAAAGTATGAAATTAAATAAATAACAAGTGAGCTTATATGCTCTAAAGATTATATATAATTACATAAATATATTTAGTTAGATATGAATAATAAAATCAACATAACAACATAATAAAATAGGAAGTTCATATGCAAGAACAAAACATGAATATGTTGTTGCTTTTACTACCCATGTGAATTTCAAAACAACACCATAGTCATGTTAAGTTACATGACATGGGCAAATAAATAGTTGGAAGAAATTTACCTAAAGTTTTTATGTGATATGAAGATGGTAAATGAAAGGGGTATTATGTGAGTAGTGATATGTGGTAGAAAGTTTGTGTATAATGAATGATTTTTCGTGAAGAATTGGTTTAATAGAGTTTTGGTAGAGAGAACTCTTGAAGAGAGGATTTGTGGAGAGATTTTCAAAGAGTTTTGGTAGTGAAATGAATTGTGTGAAATAATGAAGGAGGAGGGGGGTATTTATAGAATTTTAAAGTGAAAATTAGATGTAATTAAATAAATTGAAAAAGAAATAAAATTGAGATTGATGGAGAGGGGGGAGGCGCCGGTTTGCTTTATGTAAGAGGGGGAAATTGATTTATTTTGTTTGTTTTGTGATAAAAGAAGTAAGGTGTAAAGTGTGATGTGATTAAAGTTATATGGGGAAGGTAATTGTAAGGTATAGGTATGGTAAAGTGTAAGAATAGAGTGTAAGAAAAAAAAGAGATAGATGAATAGTAATGAATAGTAAAAAAGTACTATGAATAGTAAACTAGACAATTAAAATACCGATAGTAATAAAATACGCTTATAAATGTGATATTTGTAATTTTTATCTACTGAAAAATTCTAAAATTGATATTTTTCAAAACCTTATATTTTTACGAGTCTATTGGTATTAACAGAATATTTTTATCATCCGGTGTACCGTGGCACGGTTTTTGAAAACTGATCCTGTTCGGATCCAAAGGACACTAGAAATTTGCGAATATGATATTTTTAAGCTTCCCTATATTATTACGAACTATTATCAATAATTATTTTTATTTCGTTGTTTAGGGTTTAAGAGCGCGGGATTGCCAGATCTTAAACACTAGGGTTTGTTATAAGCTTTGTTGACTTTTAGGGTTCCGGTTTGACTTTTGTTCTTGTTGGGTTATTCGTAAGATCGTATAATTTTGGAGTTTTGACCGTTTTATATTTTTAGCTCGATATCTATGGTTTATCTTATTTTATTTGTGATTATTTAATAGTCTTTAGTTCTCTGGATCGTTTAATCGAGTCTAGGGTTATGAGTTGACTCAATTTGACTTTTGGTGAAAATTAAAATTTCCCATTCTAAAATTCACCGAAGGATTTTAAATCTTAGCATTTCGTTGTCGAGCGATATTTGGATATATTGTCTTGATTTGCATATTTAGGAATCGAATAGGTGATTTGATTGAGGTATGGATGTTGATTCAACCGATAGTTGGATTTTCTATTTTGTTTTTTAGGGTTCTCTTTTTCTCAGATTAAGAAATCTCATTTTTTATTTTATTTAGAATTAAGTTTTAACTTGGTTTGATATTTCAGGGTTTCGATCCCGGTGTTTGACTTTTAGGATTATTTTCTAAGAATTATGAAATTTTCAGGTGTTTACAACCTTAGCTTCATCAAGGTATCCCGGGACTAAGAATAGACTAGTCCTATAAAGAAAAAGAAAATGTTTTGACTTGATAAGGACAAGTCTAAGACTAGAAAGACTAGTCTTAAAAACAACATGAAAGTAAATAAATTGCAAGGTGGTAAATAAATTGCAAGGAAAGTAAATAAATTGCAAAACAAATGAGCTTATATGCTCTAAAAGATATATATATATATATATATATATAGCTACATAGATATATTTAGTAACATATATATAAAAGCAACATGAAGAAATTAGATTCATGAACAAAAACAAAGTATGAACTTATTGTTGCATTCTTTAACATTCATGGTTTAGAAAACACACACTAAGCTCATACTAAGTAAATGAACACTTTAGAAAGCTAAAACTATTACCTAGAGAAGAAGTAGAAACTAGAGAAACTTAAAAGAGTTTATGAAGAGATTTTTGGAGAGTAATTTGAGTGTATAGAAGTTGTGAAAGAAGTGGAAGGAAGAGGGTGTAAACCCCCGAAGTTTTGAATTCAAATTAAAGCTTAAACCCTAATTAGAAGTCAACCGGATTTCTAAAGTCAACAAAACCCTAATTCACCATAATCGCTTAAGTCTGGCATTCCCGATTAAGAAACCCTAAGAGAGTAAGAAATAGTTTAGTGAGTAGAATAGTTCATAATTATCCAAGGAAGCTTAAAAAGATCAGTTTAGTAAAACTGCGACTCGTTTTGAACCCGATCGGACACGGTTCTTGAAAAACGTGTCCCGGAGCTCGGAATAGGAAAAATATTCGAATATACCGTTAGACTCATAAAAATATAAGATTTTCAAAAATAGCAATTTCATAATTTTTCGGTAGATAAAAATATCAAATATCGCATTTATACGCGTATTTTCTTACTACTGGTATTTAATTGTCATGTGTACTTTATATTACACTATTTACTACTATTCTACACTATTTATCTATCTCTACTTTTTCTTACAACCTACTCTTATAACCCATACACCTATTTCTTATACATTTTCATTTCCAATACAACTTCACATCTTTCATATCTTACTTTTAATTAATCAAAAAAAAAAAATAAATTTTTCTCCTCCCCATGCACAAAAGTAACGTCGCCCCTCTTTCTTTATCTTTAATTGTTTATTTTTCACTTATTTAATTAACATAAATTATCTCCAAATTTTCCTATAAATACCCCATCATACTTCCACTTCTTTCACACTTCTCTTCTACTAAAGTTATACTAAAATCTCTCCAAGAATTTCCTCTCAAGAAGCTCTCCCAAGATTAGTTCTTTTAGGTAAAAATTCTTCAAGAAATTCATATGTTCATTTACTTAGTATGAGCTTAGTGTGTGTTTTCTAAAACCATGAAGGTTAAGAAAGCAACAATAGGTTCATACTTTGTTTTTGCTCATGATCTACTTTCCTTATGTTGTTTTTATGTTCATAACTATCTAGTATATCTATATAACTATGTATATTATTTAGAGTATATAAGCTCATTGTTTTGTAATTTATTTACTTTCCTTGCAATTTATTTACATTCATGTTATTTTTAAGACTAGTCTTTCTAGTCTTAGACTTGTCCTCGTCAAGTCAAAACATTTTCTTTTTCTTTTGGGACTAGTCATTTCTTAGTCCTAGGATACCTTGATGAAGCTAAGATTCCAATACTTGATTTATTTTCTTATTAGCTTATTCTTTCAAGTTATTATGTTTCTTTATGTTTTCATAACTTTATGATTCATATTCATGCATGAACATAATGGTTTTGTCTCAACAAAATAAATGAAGAAATGTTTTCCTAAAATAAAGATTTTTTTTCTAGAAATAAAAGTAGGAAGTTAATGATTTTCAAAAAGAACTAAGAAGTTATCTTCTACAAACTTAGAGGAGTTCATAAGGAATTTTATAAACATACATAACATTAAAAGGAATTTTTAAAGGAAAACAAGGATTTTACAACAACTTCATCTTTTTCTTCAAATGGTAGAAATTCTTTTCATCAAGAAATTATTTCTAGAAGTGTTAATAATTTGAAAAAGTGTTAGAAGCTAAGCATAGGAAAAAAATTATTCTTTAAGAAATTAAAGAAATTATGAAAGTAAAAATTAGGAAAAGAAAAGAGATACTCATTATAAAGAAATTAAGATGGTTTCAAACCAAAATGAATATTTCAAAGTTCTCAAAGTTTCAAAACCTTTAAAGACTTTTACTTTTTCATAAATTGAGATAACTTCATTTACTTCATACATTTTTTATGAGTCAATAAATAGATGAATATACTTTTGAAAGGTTTTACAAGCTATTATATTATCTATCTCTTCAAATGAGCTTTGGATAAAAGAAGTAAAACAAGTTTACAAAAATTCATGGTGAATCTATCCGCCATTTTTTTGGAACCCAAATGACTTAGTTTGATGAAAATAAGTTTATAAATAGATAGCTCTTTTTGAATAGGTAGAAAACGGTATATTATATGCAAAATTCTGAGTTAAAATGAGCAAGTTATGGCCATTTTAAGTTGGAATTTCCTCTTATACGATTTTACCGCGATTTTAAGAAAAGTTTAAGATCTTCAAGAATAGAAACTTCATGAAAGACTCATTTTGGGTATTTCATCTTGTTTAGGTGAAGCAGGACCCAAGATCACTTTTCTGGAGGATTACTTCGATTATGATCTATCGACATGGAGTGAGTTATTCCTTTTACTAAGTTACATTTCCTTATTTTGTACTTGTAAGTAGTAGCATTAGCAATAAAGGAAAAGATAAAATGAATAATTGTTGTATGACTTGGAATTATGATTAGTTGAATACAAGTTAAGAATATCGAAAGAAGGTTGATAAATAAGTTGTGATTTTTGTATTAATATGATGAAAATTGTGTTGATCGCCTTTAACTTGAACTAAACATTTTTTGTTAAATTTATATTGAAATCAATTCATGCATATCATACACATGAGTCATATTTGTTTCACTACTATTCTTTGTGTGGGGAAACGAGGAAATGGTAGTGGTGGCTGGTAGGAGCCAGAAAGTCTACATGGGCTAATAGGAGCCGGAAAATCTACAGGGCAAGTAGGAGCCGGTAAATCTGCAAATATTGATAGTCGTATGGGCCTATAAGCTCCCAACCTTCGACATGGAGGCCGTAAAATCCATGCTACACTTGATTTCCGGTTAATCATGTGTATTTTGTTTGTTCATATGATTGTTGCATCCTCATATGTTTGATTAAAATACTTGTATGAATTATGGAAATGTCTTATAGATGGAATTATCTCACTAAGCTAGTTTTGCTTATACCCTTATAGCTTTTTGTTACAGTACGATTACCTTTGGTTGGCCCCAAGGAGCCCCGTATGCCAGGTACGAGTATAAGTTACTAGGAGTTTTTGGGAGAAGCTTTATGTCTTTAAGTTTTGAGCATAGGCTTTTAGGAAAATCTCTATAGTAGGCTTATGTTAAATTTGTTATTATTTTAGAAGACTTCTAAAGCGGGGGAATGCCCTTAAGATGATGTAAAGATATTATTATGAAAATCCTTTGTTTATTTATATAAGTTCTTGCTTGCTTTTATTATCTACTTAATGCAATACCCCGTGAGTCTCCTACTATCTTGGAAGTACGCCTTGCATGTGATATCGAAGCCACTGTATGATTAAGGTTGTCATACATTAGCTTTAATATTATATGCGGTGGACTGCCACATTTAGGGTATCCTCCGGGGCGTGACAGAGGGGGTATTTATAGGAAAATATGGGAGGAATTTTGTGTTAATTAAATAAATGAAATAAAACAAATTGGAGAGAGGGGAGGGGCATGGTCGGTGCAGACATGGGTGTAGAAGGGAGAGAAAATTTTTTTTTTTTATATTTTTGTTAATGAAAGTAAGATATGAAAGATGTGAAGTTGTATTGGAAATAAAAATTGTAAAAAATAGAGGTATGGGTTGTAAGAGTAGGTTTTAAGAAAAGGTAGAGATAAAGAATAGTATAGAATAGTAGAAAATAGTGTAATGTAATGTAGACATGACAATTTAAGTACTGGTAGTCAAAAAATACATATATAATTACGATGTCTGATATTTTTAGTTACCGAAAAATTATAAAATTGATATTTTTGAAAACCTTATATTTTTACGAGTCTAACGGTATATTCGGAATATTTTTACTAATCTGAGCCCCAAGACATGCTTTTCGAGAATTGTATCGGTTGTGCTCAAAACGAATTGCGGTTTAACTAATTTGATATTTTTAAGTTTTCTCAGGTTATTACGAACTATCTACATACTAATCTCTTACTAACTTTCCTAGGGTTGCTTAAATGAGAATGTCGACTTGAACGGTTGCAAAAGACTAGGGTTTTGTTGACTTTGGGTTTCGGTTAACTTTGCAATTAGGGTTTTAAGCTTAATAGATCACAAATCATTAGGGTTTACAACCTATCCCCTTTAAGAAAGTTTTGTCCTCAAAACTTGAAGTTCATACCTGAATCCTTGAACAACTTTGGATACTTCTGACATATGTCGCTTTCGGCCTCTCAGGTTGCTTCTTCATGTGATTGATTTCTCCACAGGACCTTCTATAAGCCCCGGAAAATTTTAGTAAATAATTTCAAGATGAACTTTGAAAATAAACCCTAAAAAATCACTCCAAATTAAAATCGAATTTCGACAAGTCTTAAATCACGAACGAATCTAGAAATTTCCAAATCTTGAGAAAAATAAGAATTCTTAAAAACAAAATAAGAACTCAACATACTTCAATTCCAAAACCACTATGTACGACAAACTCTATACGTAACCTTGACTTATAAAATCGGGTAATATAAAGCCCAAAAACAAATTATTAAAAAGTAAATAATGATTAACCTTTGGAAATAAAACTCAATTCAAGAATTCCAAAAACGTTAAAAGATATTAAATAATTATAAGAATCAAATTTAAAATAAATTTCTCAAATTAAATATGCTGTATAAATATAAAATATCAGTTTCCAATTTGCAAAGATCTAAACCGAAAAATCACCCGAAACCTAATGGAATACAGTAGTTTAGTCCGGTAATCTAGCGCCCTTAACCCTAGAGGTCGAGATGTAGTTTAAATATGTAGAATAGCTCGTAGTGATATAAGTTTTGTTTAAATATCATATTGGTAAATTTTGACCTATTCGAACCCGTTCGGTTACAGACTTCGAAAAGCGTGTCTCAGGGCTCGAGATATCAAAAATATACCAATAGTACCGTTAGATTCGTAATTTCATAAGATTTCCAAATATATCAGTTATATAATATTCAGATTATAAAAGTTACAGTATAACCTTTTTTATCGTATTTTCATTACTACCGGTAATTGATAGTCTTTTGCACTATTCATTTTTATTTCATTACACAATTTATTATTCTTTATAAAGCCTATATTTTTAGATAAATATTTTATATATTTAGAAAATTTTGTTTTTCTAAAATTTAGTTAATTCGAGCTTTTATCGGATCAGATTCTGTTTAAGACCGATACTAAAAAAAATAAAATAAATTAATTTAACAATTAAAAAATATTGTTATTTTCATAAAATAATTTTTAGAATTTTTCGGGTTATAAAAATATCATTTATAGCCCCTATTCGCGTAATTTTAATCATACCGGTAACTATATTGTTAAAATATACTAAAATAATTCAAATAATTATTTAATTTTAATTATGAAAAATCTACTACAAATATTTGAATAAATTTTCTAAATTAATTTATTTATTAAGAATACTTTTACTACCCATACCTTCAAGTACACCTTACACATATCACTTCATTTTCACTTCAATCTTTCTACACTCTATCCCACACTTCATGGCAGATTTTTCCCCTTCTTTATGGCTGCCATTGTCCTTTGTTTACTCCATTTTGACTAAAATTAATTATATTCTACTCCTTAAGAAAGCTACCTTACACATTTATTACACAATTCAAATTTAAGTCAAATTTCAACAATTTCCTCTCTCTCCTTCCCATTTTCACGTGCACATGGCTTTCTTTGGCTGCCCTTGTTTTATTTTTTTCTCTCATTTATTCAATTAAAACACTCATTTTCTCTCCTCCATTCATTTACTCATTCTCTCCTTTTTCATTCCTTAACCTTTTCTCTCTCTTTTCCTCTCTTTTCTTCTTCTTCTTGTTCTTGTTTCTTCAAGAACCAAGCTGCCCCCATCTTTTGTTAGCTTCCAACCATATTTCTTGAAGATTTTAAGCAAATCTTCATCTCAAAGCCTCCATAGGTAATATAGGTAAAGTGTAATGAAGGTATCACTCAAATGACCTTACATAAGCTTAAAAGCTTAGGATAAATGATGCCAAAAATGAAACTCTCCTCTTCTCCATTATTATAATCTTGTATCATAATTATTTCCTTATTTAAGTTATTATATTTTGTAGATCTAACTTTTTGTAGCTTAGATTTTCGTTTAGCCAAGATCTTGTTATTAAGTTGTTATTTTTGTTGTTTCTTATGATTTATACATAAATCCATCATCACATACTATTATAGTGATTCATGCATTTATAATTAGATCTATTGCTTTTAGTTCATTCATGCATTAGACTTTGTTTTATGTTCATGAACAACTTGTAATAGCATGATGATAGTAGGAAAGTTGTAGAAAACTCAAGATCTATTTTATTTTCAACAAAAGTCATTTTGAAAATTTGGATGAAAATGGAATCATATTTAGAAAAGTTGTGTTTTCAACTCAAAATGTGTATTTTTCATTTAAAATAAAGGTCTTAGGTATAGATAACATAAATGAAAGATTTTGATGAGTAAAGTTTAGATCTATGAGTTTAAATTTATTTTCATGGGTTTTATTTAGATGTATGTTCATATATGTGTAATCTTAGATTTGAACTTGAACAAAAATTGTGAAATTCGTATTTTGGCAAGACCCCCATTTAAAAACCACTTTCCAAGTGTCAAAATGTAATTTTTACTTAAGAAAAGAAGGCTTAATATATGTATATCATCAAGACTTCTTTTACAAGAATCAAAAGTGATTTTCAAAAGTTATTTTCAAATAAAAATCTTATTTGGGATTTGGCCAAGCATATTTAAAAACATGTTTCCAACTCAAAAATGAAGTTTTTATTTAAGAAATGAAAGGCTCTTAAGATAGGATATGTAAGGAATGGATTTTCATAAACTTAGATAGATTTATCAAAGATATTTCCAAGAATAAATTTCGTAAATTCGGATCCCAACAAAGACCAATTTTAAAACCCATTTTTCAACTTCAAAACAAGGTTTTATTAAGGAAATGGAAGCCTTAAGGATAGGTTTGATTAGGAAATGATTTTTGAGAGACTAAATGAGTTTTACAAAGAAACAAGCTCAAATGAATTTCTCAAAATTCGGATTTGACAATAGCCACATTTCAAAAACTTATTTTCAAATGCCAAAATGATAATTTTGATAAGAAAATGGAAGTCCTAGGGTATATATATAATGAAGACCAAGTTTTGATAAGGATAAAAGAAGTTTATCAAAGTATAATCTTATAATAACAAATGGTTTCCAAGAATAGGTTAAACAATGTTTTCATTCTTTAAGATTTTGTAAAATTCGTACTTAGCCAAACCATCTATGTAAACACCTATTTTCTAACCCCAAAATGAAGGTTTTTATTGAAATAATGAAGGTGATGGTTATATAGATCATCAATGTTGAGTTTTGATAAAATAAAGTATGATTTTGCAAGAAGAAAAACTATTTTTCTTAAGTCTAGTATAATTCAAAGTTTTGCAAAGTAAAAGTTTTCAAAAAAGAATTCTTAGTACTATATGTATATATATAGGAAGACCATCTCATAACCTTCATAACAATAGCTTGTAGGTAATTCATATATGCATGATGCATTGTAGAAATGAAGTATGAAAATTGAGTTTATCCAAATTTTGTAAATTCGGATTATTTCAAAACCATGCCTTAAAAACCCATTTACCAACTTCAAAACTTGTGTTTTATATGAAAAATGAAGAGTTTAGGTCATAGGTATCATCAAGTAATGATTTTGATAAATTAAGATTGGATTTGCTAAGAAAAATATGTAAAACAAGGAATGGTAATGTAGTAGGAAAAATTTGAGTTGCTTGTCAACATAGGAAATTTGTAATTTTGGAGTGAGGTCATGAAAACACATACTTTCCAAACTCAAAATGAAAGTTTTATTAAAGAAATGAAGTCCTTAGTGGTAAGGCATGATTGAGCCTTAATTTTCTAAGTATCCAATGATTTTTACATAAATGAATCATCACAAAAACAAGTTTTGCAAAATTCGGATTTTGGGATGAGTCAATTTTGAAAACATGTTTACAAAGTGTAAAATGGAAATTTTTATGTAGAAATGAAGGTCAAAGTAATAGATATCATGAAGACTCAATTTTAACAAAAATAATTATATTTTCTTAAATAATAAATCCAAGACAGATGGAAATGATAAAGTTAGGAAACTAGTATTATTAAAAGTAGTTATCCTTGAAGTCTTATAATATAAAGAGTTATAAAATTTCCTTTTAGCAAAAATCATCAAGATCATGCATGAATTAAGCTCATCTCATGCCATTCGTGTCAGGAAATTACTCATATTGCATGTATAGCTAATTTATATAGTAGGAACATTACAAACATTTACAAAACTATTTTTCGGAAATTGAAATTGTTACTGCCCTAATCTGATCCGACCTTTTCGAAGCTTCAATGTTTTCAAAACTTAAAAATAATATTAGAATTAGATATATCTTTCGAAGTAGATAGAAATCGATATATAATTTGCGAGATTCAGAGTTAAAATCACCAAGCTATAGCCGTTTTAAGTTGGAATTCACGCTTAGGACGAGAATTACGAATTTGATAGTTCGTATAAAATCGTTTAGATTAGTTTGAGTCGAACTACTTATCAAAGTATTTCTTCCTTTTTAGGTGATCCCGAATTCGACGATTCCCTACTACCGAATTATTATTACTAGAAGACCGGTGATCCAATGGTTGGGTGAGTTTTCTCCTTATTTTGTTACCTTGTTTGTGCTTGTAGTTGGTCGCATTAGAATTATAGGAACAAGATAAAAATTGATATAAATGAGGATGGGATATATGATGAGACTGTGCTGAACGTATGCTAAAGAATACTAAAGCATATTGAAACCACGATTCGATTGGATAACCGCACTGTTCATATTATTTTCTGTTTGTGTGTGGTATTGGTTGGTCACTCTAAAGAATGTATGAATATTTTGACCTAAGCAAAAATTAAATTGGTCATGCATCGCATCGGACATATTGCATTGGTAGCATGCTACTCCTACGCAGGTAGATCGTTATGGTCCGAGGACTCGTTGAGATGACGAACCCGGTATCACAGCTCATTTAGGGCTACTACGGTGCATGTGGATGCATTCCTTAAATGAGCCTAGCCGAGTCGAGTGCTAAGAGCCGAGGGCTTGGGGACTAACTGCGGTCGTGTAGACTTCAATACCATTCCTAACCCAAGATACGGAGGGCGTAAATCCGTTCTGTGTGTGGGTTCCAGATACCCATACATAATTTTTTGCTCATGTGTTTGTTCATGCATAGCATATGATTGATTATAACTTGTCTATTATGGTATGGAGTTAAGGGAATTCTCACTAAGCTAGTGTAGCTTATACCCCAATAGTTGTTTAAATGAACAGGTTATCTCAAATACGTTAAGTGGGGACCGTGATGGTTGAAGTCGAGAATGACTTCAGGATTCCGGCAAGATATAAGGATGTTTGAAGTTATCAGCTAGTTTTATAAATCTGCCTTGTAACAATTTATGTAGGGAAGTTTATGGATGAATGTAATTGAAGTTTAATGATTTGTATTTTGAAGTATAGTAATTCGTATATGAAGTATAGTGATTTGTATCTGCAGTATAGTGAATTGTATTTCCTTTACATTGTTTCTCGAGTTATATCAACGTAAAATGTATTACTCCGATGAGTCTCCTTCATATGTTAGACGCCTTGTACATAGTATGTAAGCCTTCGCATGACTGAGGTGGTCATTCTTAGGCTTTAATATTGTGTACGGCGGACTGCCACGTTTAGGGTACCCTTCGGGGCGTGACACCTTCACATACTTTATCTCCTTATTTCCAAGCTTTTGCACCTTATGATCTAAGATCTGGATCGGATGCTCCTTGTATGTGAGATTTTCTCTTAACCGTATTAGTTCCAGCTTTGAGTCTACTAGGATCTGGCACATGCTTCTGTAAAACCGATACGTGGAACACATTATGAATTCCAGATAGGTTAGGAGGTAGGGCCAGAAGATAGGCAAGACCTCCTATTCTTTCCAGCACTTTAAAAGGTCTAATATATCGGAGGCTCAACTTTCCTTGTGCTCGGACTCTGTGAATACTCTTGATGGGGTTTACCTTCAAATACACATGGTCTCCAACCTCAAACTCGAGTATTCGTCTTTTCATATCTGCCTAACTTTTCTATCGATCTTGTGCTTCCTTCATCTTGTGTTGAATGACCCGTACTTTATCAGCCGCATCTTATACCAAGTTGGGTCCAATACTCAATTTCTCTATATCGTCCCAAAATAAAGGTGATTGACACCGCCTTCCATACAACGCTTCATAAGGTGGCATCTGGATTTGGAGTGGTAGCTGTTATTGTCGGCAAACTCTACCAATGGTAGGTGTGCATCCCAACTACCCTTGAACTCTATTACACAAGCTCGCAGCATATCTTCCAAAGTTTGTATCGTCCTCTTCGATTGACCATCTGTTTGGGGGTGATATGCAGTACTGAAGTGTAGCTTTGTTCCCATACATCTTTGCAAGCTTGTCCAAAATTTAGACACAAACCTTGGGTCTCGGTCGGAGACTATTCCAGTGGGCACTCCATGCAAGTGTACTATTTCCTTTATGTATATTCTTGCCAACTTATCCATGGAGTACGTCATGTTGATTGGAAGGAAGTGTGTTGTCTTTATCAATCGGTCCACTATGACCCAAATAGCATCATATCCTGCAGATGTTCTTGGTAATCCACACACAAAATCTATCATGATTTGATCCCATTTCCATTCGGGTATTGGCAGGGGTTTCAAAAGTCCTCCAGGTCTTTAGTGTTCCACCTTCACTTGTTAGTATGTGGGACACTTCATCACAAAATTGGCCACGTCTCTTTTCATACCGTTCCACCAATAGTGGCCCTTCAGGTCCTGATACATCTTAGTTCCTCCTGGATGTATGGTATATCCTGAATGATGTACTTCATTCATGATTTGCTTCCTCATATCCTCATCATCTGGAACACATAACTTCCCTTTCATTCTCACCACCTCATCTTCATCTATCGTAAAAATCGGTGTACTTTCCTTCTTGTACCTCTCCCTTAATCTTCTGAATAGCCTCGTCATATCGTTAGGCTTCCTTGATTCTTTCCACTAAGGTAGGTTCCATGACTAGGATGGCGATTTCTACTTCCATGTTTTACCCTATGAATTCGATGCTCATCTTTTCAAATTCCCTTATTAACTCCCTCTTATCAGTGAGCAAAGTAGATACTTCTCCATAATTCTTCCTACTCAAAGCATCTGCGACCGTGTTTACTCTCCCTAGGCAATAATTTATCCCAAGGTTATAATCTTTAATGAGTTCCAACCATCTCCGTTGCTGCATATTCAGCTCCTTTTGCGTGAATAGATACTTGAGACTCTTATGGTCGGTGTAGATCTCACACCTTTGCCCATACAGGTAATGTCTCCATAACTTTAGTGCAAACACAACGACGACTAATTCCATATCATGGGTGGGGTAATTCTGTTCATGAGGCCTAAGTTGTCGCAACGCATAAGTAATCACCTTTCCATCTTGCATCAACACATATCCAAGGCCATTTCTAGAGGAATCACTGTGCACCGTGTAAAGTTTCTCGGGGTCTGGTAGAACCAAAATTAGGGCGGATACAAGCCTTTTCTTTAATTCTTGGAAACCTTGTTCTCTTTTATCCATCCAAATGAACTTTTCATCCTTCTGAGTCAACTGCGTTAGGGGTCTGGCTATGGTTGAAAAATTCTTTACAAATTTCCTATAATATCCAGCCAATCCGAGAAAACTTCTCATTTCAGTAACAGTCTTAGGTTGTTTACAATCCATCACTGCCTTGATCTTCTCAAGGTCCATCGATATTCCCTCTCCAGATATGACATGTCCTAAGAAAGATATCCTATCCAACTAGAAATCACACTTAGACAGCTTGGCGTACAACTTATGCTCACACAAGGTCTGTAATGCCATTCTTAAGTGTTTCTCATGTTACTTTCGTGTTTTGGAGTAGATTAGAATATCGTTTATAAAGACTATCACACACTTATCTAGCAAAGGTGTGTATACTCAATTCATAAGATCCATGAAAGCTGCTGGTGCGTTGGTTAAACCGAAAGGCATTACCAGAAACTCGTAATGTCCGTAGCGAGTTCTGAAAGCCGTCTTGGATACATCTTCGGGTTTAATCCTCAACTGGTGATATCCTGATTGTAGATTAATTCTAAAAAAGAAACTAGCTCCTTGAAGCTGATAAAAAAGGTCATCTATCCTTAGGAGTGGATACTTATTCTTGATGGTGAATTTATTGAGCTCCCGATAATCGATGCACAAACGCATAGAACCATCCTTCTTTTTTTACGAACAGTACTGGTGTTCCCTAGGGTGATACACTTGGTCGAATGAAACCTGGTCTAGCAAGTCTTGCAACTGAGTCTTCAGTTCCGTTAGCTCCACTGGTTGCCATCTGGTAGGGTGCCTTTGATATTGGCTCCGTGTTCACTAATAGGTCGATTTCGAAATCAATTTCCCTCTTAGGTGGTAATCCAAGTAGTCTGTCAAGAAATACATTTGGAAATTCCTTAACCACGGGTATGGATTCCAACTTAGGTTTCTCTTCTTCTTTCTCTTCTTCATCCATATTACTTAAGTTGATCTCTTCATCATCCATTAACTCAAATGAGTTTAACTTCACCGTGGATTCTCCCTTGAATACTATTTCACACCCATCCTGATCCTTAAACTTCACCTCTTTGTGTCTACAATCCATAGAGCCTTAACAGATGTGAACCAACTCATTCCTAAGATTACTTCATATTTGCTCATTTCTAAAATTATTAAGTCACACTTAGCGTAACATCCTTGAATCTCCATGGGACAATCCTTAAGCATTTCCTTAGTTGTCACTATGCTTTCGGTGGGGTTGTTAACTCAAAAACCGGTAGCAATAGTATCTATTGGTAAACCAGTTTGTTTAGCCAGACTAACAGTGATAAAGGAATGCGTAGCTCCGATGTCAAACAAAGCATAAGCGGTTTGACTAGCTATGCGTATATGACCTACACTCGAATTTTATACTAATCACGAAACCGGTATACTTAAGCTATTTGTTGGTATAAAACTTTATACTTCTAGTATTAAGAATTGAATGCAGGGTACTTAATAACTTGTATCAAAGGTAAAGGCGTTTCCAATTCTAACCTATCACCAGTCCACAATTGGGGCCACAATCTGCTTCCATAGTTGCTAACTCAGCTCCTTCACCTTCTGATTCTTCATACACCCACTACCCTTCCAAGTTGTAAATTCTCATTCCATGGACAGCTGCTCTAGAATGGCTCGAGTTGCTCCCTCCACTTCCATTCTTCGCCGATGTAGCTCCTTCCATTGAATCGAACGGTCTAGCTGGGGCATTCTTTCTCTGCGGGCATTCATTGGCGAAGGGCCCAATTTACTTGCATACAAAGCAAACGATGGAAGCCTTCTTTTGGCAGTCACTGATCTTGTGGCTAGGGTCTTCACAAAAATAGCATTTGTGTTGAAGCAAGGGGCACCTCTTCGGATAATGTTCCTCTTTATATTTCCAGCATGTCACTTTGACCTTTGATGCCTCGTTGTTGCCACTAGCACTTCCTTTGTAACTGTTGAAGGGTTTAAACTTCTTGTTCTGAAAACTGGGACTATAACTATCTTGAGTCCTCTTTCCGAACACAAAGGTTCTCTTCTCAGGTGCTTTACTTTTCCTTTTTTTGGCTCCTTCTATAATGCGAGCCCTTTCAACCAATTCACGGAGGGTCCTTAGAGACGCATCCTCAAGTCCTCGTCCAGGCCACTTAGGAAGACTTGCCTCTTTAGCTCTTCATTGTGCCTAAAGGATTTCGGCGTATACTAGAGTAGACGACTAAACTCAGTCTCGTATTGGTCCACTGTCCTTCTTTTCTGAGATATGTGAAGGAAGTCTCCACTGTATTGTACTCTCAAACTTCCAGGAAAATAATTCTCCAAAAACTCCCTTCTGAAGGTTGCCTAGGTCACAGGTGGTAGCAACTCTCTACTTTTCGATTCCCACCACACTATGGCATTGAATCTCAACATATAAGTGCCATAATCCAAACGAAGGTAATGGGGCACTTCATATGCAGCAAACGATCTTTCTATTTGTGTTAGCCAGTCCTCCACTTCATCTGGTTTTTCGAAACTCCCATTAAAGTATCGATTACTTTTGATGAAGTCAGGCAGGGAACTTTGGTAAGGTCGAGGTGGTGGTGGTGCTGGCAAAGGAACAGTTTAAGATTTAGCTTCTGGTGGTGCTGTTGCCTCAACTGTTGCTTCCAGTGCATTGGCAGCTGGTGGTGGCATGTTCTGCACATGCTACATAAAGTTATTGACTAGACCAGCTAGTTGATTGATCGCAGCCCACACATCGCCTTGTTGATTTGGTGAGGGATTTGGTGGTGCCGCTTGTTGGCCTGCTGGTGGATTTTCTGGCTCAACCAGAACAGTATTAGATGTACGACGTTCACGTCTCCTACCTCTCCTACCTCGTCTGTTAATTATTCTTAATTTTAGACTTCTTAAATTTTTACAAGGGGGAAAAAGATCGGAAATATTGCAAATTTGCACAGAAAATATTTAAGGCAATGAAATAAAAAATTATTAAATCAAACACAAAGTACTTTTCATTAAAACAGAAGAGGGTGATAATCCTTACATAGATTGAGAAGATTAAAACCATTCTCAGCAAAAAATAGTTGTTCAGAATAGGAAATACTTAAAACATAATCATTAAAAGCAAAAACATTCATTGCAAGCAAGGATATGCCTATCCTAATCCTAGGAAAAAGGCTTGTTGGACTCGTCAAGGTTGTGCTCATCTCCATCACTTCTTCCTTCCTCAATCTTCCCTTCCTCACGGTAATGGTGCCGGGTTCATGCTTCGGCTAGTGGAACCTTTTTGCCTCTTGACAAACTGTCGCAGATACTGACTTACGGTCATCCTCTGTACCTCAAGGTGATCTCTGCCTAAGATGGCCATGCTTCTTCGTGCATAGAAATCCTATCTCCTTGGGTGGTGCCATTTGTTGCCTCCAGTCCTTCTTGGTTTCCTCCTTCAAGTGCCACTGCACGGTAGTGGTTTGAGACCTGCTCCTCAAAAATCCACTTGGTTCAAAAGCATTCCTCCATCGTGGGTTATCTCTCCTTCCTTCTTCCTTTGAGTCACAGATCATCATCGGGTTGTTTCTTGTAACTGTCTCCATGGGAACATCCTGGCTTAACCTTCAAGGAGGTACCGGACTAGGAATTAGGGGACTATCTTCCCAAAAAGATGCGGACGGAGTTTCCTCAAGTTCTGGGTCTTAGTCGAGGTCTTCTTCAGGGTATCTTTCTGTCTCTCCATTTCCTTCATTCCTTTAGGAATCTTCCATGATGAAATCCTCGTCCGGGATTACGTCCAGCTGCATTCTAATGGAGTTTGGTTGGGTGCTACATTCCGATGGCATGGGGACAATACGTCTATAGGCGACATACCAGTAGAATCGTTCTTCTGTGTCATCTCTCAGCCAGTCGCTATGGTCTGCCAACTCGTCATGCGCATAGATGTAGAGGGGTCCTAACTTGTTCCATGTTCGAAAGTCTGGATCCTTTCTGGTTCCTTCCACCTTTAAGATAAAGGTCATATCTTGTAGCATGGTCTCTCAATACATAAAAACCATCATCCTCTCTACTACGTAGATCACCTCCACATCACTACACCTTCGTCTGTTTACGGCATCAAATCTCAGTTCTCCAGGTAAGTTTCTCCATAAGGAATGTTTCAAACCCTTCTTCTACAGCTTAAACATTTCTCGGGCAGTTCGGGATCTTCCAACTAATGCAAATTCTTCACATAGGACTCTTAACCTAAGGCAGTAGTTCACAAAGGTCTCATCTGGGTCCTTAAGGAAATTTCGAGATTTTTCCTTAACTTCAGGGAAAGTTAACTATTCAATAAAATAAGAAGAGGATCAGATCTTAAGCTTAAGTTTTAGCTTTTTACTATCTATCTTAAAGTCTATTTCTACTATCTTTTATCTAAAGCTTGCGCTCTGATACCAACTTAAACTGTGACGTCCCAGAGGATACCCTAAATGCGGTAGTCTACCACATATAATATTAAAGCTAATGAATAACAACCTTAGTCATGCAGGAGCTTCGATATCACATGCAAGGCGTGCTTCCAAGATAGTAGGAGACTCACAGGGGTATTACATTTAAGTAGATAATAAAAGCATGCAAGAACTTATATATATAAACATGGAATATTCATTTAGATAATAAACTCTTACATCTTCTTAGGGGCATTCCCCCGTCTCAAATAGTCTTGATTCAACTAAACCATTAACAAGGTAAACATAACTATAACATAACCCTACTATAGAGATTTTCTTAGAAGTCTACGTTCAAAACTAAATACATATAACTTCTCCCAAAAACTCTTAGTGGCTTTGGCTCATACCTGGCATACGGGGCTCCTTGGTGCCAACCAAAGATAATCATATTGTAACAAATAGCTATAAGGATATAAGCAAATCTAGCTTAATGAGATAATTCCCATCTACAAGACATTTCCATAAATCAAACAAGTATTTAAACAATCATATGAAAATGCACCGAACACATGAGCAAGCAAAATACACAAGATTAACCAGAAATCATGTGTAGCATGGATTTTACTCCCTTTATGTCGGGGGTTGGGAGGTTACAGGCCCATACGACCATCAATATTAGTAGATTTGCTGGCTTCTGTCGCCCCGTAGACTTTCCGGCTCCTACTGGCCCATATAGACTTTCTAGCTCCTACTAGCCACCACTACAACTTCATCGTTTCTCTACACGAAGAATAGCAGTGAAATAAATATGACTCACAAATATGATATGCATGAATCATTTTCAACATAAGTTCAACCAATTAATGTTTGAGTTCAAGTTAAAGGCGATCAAAACAATATTCATCATATCAATGCAAGAATCACAATTTATTTATCAATTTCTCTTTCGATATTCTTAACTTATATTCAACCAGTCATAAATCCAAATCACACAATATTTGTTCATTTATCTTTTCCTTATTTTCTAGTGCCACTACTTACAAGCACAACCAAGGAAGTGTAACTGAGTAAAGGATTAACTCACTCCATGTCGATAGCTCCTAATCGAAGTAGTTTTTCGAGAAAGTGATCTCGGTTCCTTCTTCACCTAAACAAGATGAAATACCTACAATGAGTCTTTCATAGAATTTCTATTCTTGAAAACTCTAAATCTATCTTAAAATCGCAGTAAAATCGGATTGGAGGAAATTCCAACTTAAAATGGCCATAACTTGCTCATTTTAACTCAGAATTTCGCATATTATATACTGTTTTCTACCTACTCGAAAAGATCTATCTATTTCTAAAACTATTTCCATCAAAGTAAGTCATTTTGGTTCCGAAAAAGTGGTGACCAAATTCACTATGAATTTTCATAAAACTTGATTTTCCTTCTTTTAACAAAAGCTTATTTAAAAGAGATAGATATTATAATAGTTTGTAAAACCTTTGAAATGTATATACATATATTTATTGACTCATATCAAATATATGAAGTTAATGAAGTTGTCTCAATCTATAAATTTTTGTAAAAGTGAAGTCTTCTAGAGAAGTGGAACTTTTTGAAAATTCCTCTTATTTTTGCTAGAGAATATTTCAAGTCATTTTAAATGAGTAAATTTCATTTCCTTAGTCCTTTAAATTGTCAAAGAATGATTTTATTTCCTTAGTTTCTAATTTTTTTTTTTGAAAATAATAACAATTTTATATTCATAGAAATAATTTCCTTGTTTCTTAAGATTATTCTACTTTCATAAAAAGAATTTCTTTTTGTCAAACTAGTATTTGATGAAAAAGTGAAGCTTTGGTAAAGCTTTTGTTTTTCTTAAGAATTTTCTTCCCATGTTATGTATATATTTTCCTAGGGACTCCTCTAATTTTCTTAGAAAAGTTTGTTAAGGTAAAATCATTGGTTTTTAATGAAAATTATTTTCTACTTTTAGTTTTAGAGGAAAATCTATTTCTTTTTTTTTTTTAAGAAAACTTTTCCTTATTTGTTTTATTGAGACAAAAATCATTATGTTCATGCATGAATATTAACCATAAAGCTATGAAACATAAGGAAACATAATAACTTAAAGGAATAAGTTAGTAAGGAAATTAATTAAGCATTGGAACCTTAGCTTCATCAAGCACGGATCAGTTTGGTTTGGTTTTGCCAAAAACCAAACTAAACCATAATTTACGGTTTGGTTTTTTTTCTTATCTCAAATTAAACCATTAAGTAATAGTTTGGTTCGGATTAGAAATTTCTTAAACCATTCAAAAATGTTTTTGTTCGGTTTGGATTATGGATTAAATCAAAATTCTAACTAAAAGTTTTCTTTTTTCTATTTTTTTACATTTGTGTAGATACTTAAATATTTATATCATTTTATAAATTTTATATTATAAACCACAATAAAATACTTTATAGATTCATCATACTTTTAATCTATCGTTTTGTCACACCCCAAAGGGTACCCTAAACGTAACAGTCCGCCGCATGCTAAACAAAAGTTAAGAATTACTACCATAGTCATTCAAAAGTCTTATATTAATATGCAAGGCGTTCCCTTATGATAATAGAATACATAATTAGTTGGAGGTAGATAGTTCAATTTGATAGGGCAAGCATAAAAACATAAACCATATATATCTCAGGATCAGTTACAAAATACTAAAGGGCATTCCCCTGCTAAACAAAAGTCTAGATACTATCTTTTAAGTAAAACCCGATTATTTAAGGTTTACTATGAAGAGCTATACAGAACTAATCATAAACTTCTAATGGGAATCACTCCTAACATCACGTTACCTGATTTGACCAAGTCCGAGAACACAGCCATATGTACGAGAATTGCATCAAAAAGAAACTATGGGGGTATGAGCTACGTTAGCTTAGTGAGTTCCACTTCCAAATTAAATACTTCATCATACAATAGGACAAGCAAGTTATATTATCAATCATATGAAATGAACAAGCACGTGAGCATACAATACATAAGACTTTTCGGGAGTCCTATGTTGAATGGATTTAGGCCCTCCATTCGGGGTTATGTCACGCCTCAAGGGTACCCTAATAGAAGTAGACAAGTCACACCTGAATACTATCACTAGATTACCTTCGAAGAGTGACATGATTTCCAAATACTGGATCTTTTAGTTGCTTCGATAGGAAATATAAATACATGTAAGAAATAAATTAGTAAATAACTGCTATCTTAATCACAAAGTATCATAGATTATTACAAACCATGTAGTCTTCTTGTAATTCTCTACATACATAACTGATAAGATAACACTAGCTAATCCATTCTAGGAAAATTATAAACCATTTATCCCAAAAAGAACCATAAATATCCAGCTCTTAAGCCCTTACTGGAGCTATATTTCTGGAAGTAACTAACTAAGGTCGAAGCGTAAACCTGAAAAGACTGTTAGAGTATGAGCGAACCCACGATTCAGTGAATAACCAGACATGTTACACATCAAACAAGTTATTAACAAATCGCATATAATGCAATCACTCAAACATATGCTCAGATACAAGCTTGGATGATCTAGAATCCAAACAGGAAAAAGATTTACGCCCTCTTCTTAGGGTTGAAGAACATTTACTTTATGACCCACCTACCCAGGAGAGACTAAGTTTACAGGAAATCAATGATTTCTCATATTAGGGTTATCACTTTAAATTTAATAACAGTTTTAATTGACCATTTCCTGTATCCATCCTTAGAAACTCTCTAAGTATTAATCATTTCAAAGCGATACCACCAGTGGCATTCTTCATTGCCACTTAGTTCCCGTCGAACCAATGGAACAAAGAAAACCTTGGAAGAACTAACACTTTAGAAAAACCAAGCATTAACAGAGAACCGAAATATTAATACGTAGCAGGCTGTCACCTGTTTGTTTATGCAATAATGCAGTACATGCAATGCATGATCAGGTTATTTTAATAAGTCAATAGTTCTTATTCAATTTCATGGTGGTCATACATTACACACTGTCACACCCCGCCCCCGCAGCGACGGTGATGCGATGCCAGGGCAGGCAAACCCACCACTGGCCCCCTAGTGATAATGACCGACACCACCATTGCATCATGGTGACCCCAACCAACGCATGCCCCACAGGGTATCACAGGCACTATGGGTATTGTTACCCTTAGGCAGAGTTGAACCCAGTCTACAACCTCTAGGATTCGAACCTCAGACCTAATGCTTTTGCCTGCCCCAAAGATGCACCTCTTACCAGTTGAGCTGCAACAATTGGTAAGAGGTGCTGCCTTTGGGGCAGGCAAAAGCTTAGGTCTGGGGTTCGAATCTAGAGTCTGCAGACTGGGTTCAACTCATCCTGAGGGTAACAATACCTATAGTGTCCGTGATACCCTGCGGGGCATGCGTTGGTTGGGGTCACCATGATGCAATGGTGGTGTCAGCCATTACCACTAGGAGGCCAGTGGTGATTGTCTGCCCTGGCATCGCATCGCCGTCGCCTGCGAGGGCGGGGTGTGACACACAATAATCATTATACTACTTCACATCATCATACCATTATATTATCACTTTTGTAATGGTAGATTAGCAATCATACAATCAGATTAAGAGACATTTCCATCAAAACATTCATTTTATTATTATCTTTGCATTACATAATCAGCTAATTATAAGCACAAACAGTATAATATGAACTGGATTACTCACCTGCTCATAGTGACTTAATCGTAGTAATCTGCCGAAAAATCCTCTATGGTATCAAAGTCACCTATTGAGATGAATAAAATATTCATCAATAATAATATAGATTATATAACTAAACTCCTATATGTGTCTACTGTCCTAAATTGATATTTGGCTCGGTTTCTATTACTTATTTTGGTTCTTTAATGATCTTATGAAAACAATTATCAATTAATCTTTATTTTCATGTGGCTTGCCTTAGTCTTACTTGATATTTATATACATATATCTGGTATTCAAAAAATTAATATTTATCAAGTTTTTGTAGTTATTAATACTAATTTTATGTTATTCTCTACCTGGCTCATTATAGTAAATCATATTCGTTTATTATTACTTAGTGTCATCGTGTTTCTTAAATTTAGCTTATTTTAATTTCCATTCTTACCTATTTATCTATATAGAATAAATATTTGATAATTATAGTTGTTATTAACACTTAATATTTCCCTATAATTCTAGGGTTTTAGAAGCTATCAAGCATTAAATACTATTATTCTAAATATTTGTATTTATTTTTCTATTTAGTAAATTCTATGTTAACATATATAATATGTTTATAATTATTATATAAATATCCATCTGTGAAATACAGATTTTACATAAGGAAAATAAGTTTGTACGTCGGCTCCTATGCCGCCGGTGTTGAAACCAAGATACCGGCGTTCTTAAGTTTTATATTTTATTTCGTATCGTTTGCGCTGACTTGTAAGCCGCCAGCTTTCCCTCATACGCCGGACTATACATTGTCAGTGTATAATCCCAGTTAACCGATGTTCATTTATTTTACATAAGAATAAGTTTTATGTAGCTTCTGTTCTAATGTAAGCTGTCTCTACACCGTCGGCCTACTCTCGTAAGCCGCCGGCGTTCAACGTTTACACTACTGGCTTAGGGACAATGTTGACACTGTTCATCATCTTCTCCGATGAAACAGTTCATATTTCTTCAATGTTCTACTTCATAAACATTCTCAAACCATTCCTAAGTGTTTCTATGGCATGTATGTATACATACATCAACTCATAACGCATCTACATGTATGTGATCTTAAATTTTCGAATTTGAAAAGGTACAACTAGGATTTTCAAAGTTTACCTTGCTTAAGCTTGTTCGGTGGAATTCGAAGCTTGTTCGGTGGTTGGTAATGATCCTATGATCATCAGAAGTTAGTTTCAATCGTTGTTTTTAATAAATAACAAGCCGAATTACAACAACTTCCCTTGTTCCCAACTTAAACATTTTTTGTGTTGTGTCTTTCTTTGATTTGAATCGAGGTGTTTAAAACAATTTGATTTCTGTTTTTAGGTCATTTTGGCTACTACTTAGGAGTTGTTTTGATATGGAAATTTTGAGAGTGATTGGTGTTTGTTTGCATATCCATTATGAGCTATAAACACTTACATATATAGAGGAGAATGAGGACGTTTTCTTCGACAATTTGCATCCGTTTTCTCCAAAATTTTATATTGTTTTATCTGTTGTTTTACTGTCATTAATGTGCAAGTTGAGTTGGGCAACATTGATTTGTTTGTGTGTTAACATTTGTTGACCTTTGGTGCATTATTTGACAATTTCCATCAAATTTCAGCTTCTCCAAGGAAATCCAAGCTCTACGTTTTATGCAATTTGAAATCCATCTTGCAGCATATATATAAAGTCTATGATGAACTTATTTAAATTGTTGAAAAGGATATTGTTGAATTATAATCCTAATTTTAAATGAAACTTTTCTTAAGTACCAAAAATTAATTTTTGTAAAGATTTTAGTTTTAAAATTTTTAATAAATGAAAAGAACTCCTTTTTATTTAGACAACAACATAGTGATTGTACATGATCATGAGTATATGACTAATTACATAAAAGAATAGTAACTTATGTAGAAAAGTAAATAAGCGAAAGAACATGTGAATAAAGTCAAGTATTGGAAGTCTTAGCTTTCATCAAGGCTTCCGACTAGAGATAGACTAGTCTTGAAAAGAAAAGCAAGAAAATCATGGGATTCTTAGATTGATGTCAAGGCTCCCCGGACTAAAAGAAAAGAAAAGAAAAGAAAATTGTTTTGATTTGATAATGACAAGTTTAAGACCAGAAAGACTAGTCTTAATAAAATTGCATGAAATAAATAAATTGCAAGGAATAAATAAATTGGAAGAGCATAAACAAAAGGTTATATGAGTGAGTTTTTATGCTCTAATAATATATATTTATAAATATACTTATTACATATACAAAGTTATATTAGAGCAAAAATAAAACATGATAATAAAACAACAATAGTAATGATATTTGAACATTGTTAAATAAGACATGAATATATTATTACTTCCATCATACCATGAGTTTAGAAAACATACACCATGGTCATGTTATGTTAACATGAAAATGAAGAAGATATTAAGATTTTACCGAAGGTAAGGAAGTGGATGGTAAAAGAAAGAGGGGTTAATATTGTATGGAGATAGTAATGGTATGGAAAGAAGAGAGAGTTGGGAAGAAAATTTTAGAGACAGATTTTATGGAGAGATTTTGGTGGAGTTTTGTTAAGGTAAAAAAGTGTGAGAAAATAATAAAGGCAGGAGAGGGTATTTATAGAGTTTTGGAGTAGAAACTGGTGTGATTAAAGTTAAATGAAAATGAAATAAAAATGGGAAGAGAGAGACCAGGGGAGGGGGGCATGAGGGCGTGAGGGGGAAAAATTGATTAAATTTGTTATTTTGTAATGAAAAGTGATTAAAAAATAAGATATGATATGTATAAGATTTATGGGAAAGGTAAATGTAAGAAATATGTGCGTAAGTGTGTTAGAATAGATAGTAAGAAAAAGTAGAGATAATAAAATAGTAATGAATAGTAGTGAATGGTAAATAAATAGTAGAGTAGACAATAAAATACCAATAGTAAAGAAAATATATGTAAACGAGTTATATCTGATATTTTTAGATACCGAAAAATTCTAAAACTGATATTTTTGAAATCCTTATATTATCTCGAATCTAACTGTGTTATCGAATATTTTCACTATTTTACTTATCAGGACCCTAATTTTAGAAACTGATCCCATTCGGATCTGAAATGAATTAAATTTTAGCGAATATGATCTTTTTAAGCTCTCTTATATAATTCCGAACTATAAATCAAAGTTATCTCATTTTTATTAGTTCTGGGTTTCGTGCGCGAATTGTCGGATCTAAATTCACTAAACTTAATATAGAACTACGTTAACTTTAGGGTTTCGGTTTGATTTTTAGTTCTTAGGGTTGACTTATAATTATCGTAAAATCTTGGAGTTTACAGATATTACTAGGGTATCCTTGGAAGTGTAACAACTTAGTCATAATATTTCATTGCAAGAAAACTAGGCTTTGGAGATAAAATTTTGACCTCTAAACATAAATTTCTATCCATCATCGTAGCTAATTCTATTTATACAAATATAACTTCTTTTAATCATTATGTTATAGAATTTTTACTCTAAAGGTCAATTTTCTTATGGTATTTAATGTGTTATTATTAACAATACACGTAAATATAACTTAAAAGTATATATAATTTAGTTTATATAAACTTCTCATAAAATTAAAATCACTTTTTCTAATAATATGAGACTATTTTTTCACTTTTACCCTCAGGAGTAATTTACAATCCAATATTACTAAATATAAATCGACTTTATGCCAGCTTATTTATTTGTACTTTTGGGCAGAATGGTTAGTATCAAGGAAGTGGTCTTCTTTGCTGAAATAAAAAATAAATAAATAAAAAGAAAAAGAGGACAGCTAACCTAGATTTCATCTGCAAAACCTATTGCAATGTCTACCAACATCAAATCCTTCCCCCGTCCCTGTGAATGTCGTAAGTCAAACTAGACAAATTGATGATCTTGAAAATGCAGTCAACGGCGTTTACAGCAAATTCTAACAAAAATTCCTGTGAGTTGATTAAAATTCAATCTAACTATATATTAAAATTTTCTGTCAACAATGATAGAATCATTCAGAAATTTGGATCAAAATGCTCGGTTATTTTCGCCAAAAGAAGAAACAAGAGGATTGCATACTTCCCTTCATAATTTACATATGGTGAGGCCAGTTGAGATAGGTGAAGTAGTATTTTCTATGCAACATTGCGTATACTTAAGTTCGAGTTCAAACTTCTGTCGGGCTATGAAAACCGACGTAGGACCTCGCTCTGGACAAGAACTAGGAGTAGGTTTATGTTGGGAGAGATTCCCTTCCTAATAAACCAAGCATGCGAAATAAGATTCCACAAAACCTAACACAGCCATATTTGTTTATCTCTTTGTATTCGTCAAAACGGGCCCCATAATCCTCACTTCATTTGAGGATAATTTTCTTGCATACATATGTCGCATCTTCGTGCTTTGCACTTCACAAATTCCTCTCCCCTCGTTGACAAAAATGAGATAGGGGATGACCCCCACTAAGGCCTGCCAAAAACCTTGTCTTACATCACTATAGTAACCATAAAGCCAAGATTTGACTTTTGTTCATTGATAAAATACCTGTTTTTATCATATTTATATTTATTTAGTTTATCGGCATCCCAATATCTACGGTGTTAGATACTTAATAGTTTTTTCTTTTTTAATGTTTTTTTTTCCCATAATAATTTATTTTGAAGCTATCATTAAGACTTTAAAAATTCTGTAGCTACATTTAGAGTTAACTTTTTTTTATCACCACTAATAAGGTAGCAGTTACAACTTTAAATCATACAACAAAACTTGAAAGATTGTGATATGAGTTGAGACTAATGTGATGCTAAAAACCAAAATTTTTTCATTGTTTATTTTCAGAATATGGTTTGCATGTTAGAGTGTAGAGACACATATCTAGAAGTCCAATGCTGACTATGAGCTGGTCCTTAGAGGATCATTGAAAAAGTCTTTGAGAAGGAACAAATTCCCAAGGAAATAAAAGACAAAAATGTGGGACGAGCTAACCACTAAGGGGGAGAAAAGGTGAAGCCTGTCTTGACTTCCTCTATATAAATTAGCTCTATGTTTCATTAACTTCAAAGCTAAAACGGTCTTCAAGACATTAGAAACATGGAGATTCAATTTCAGAAAAAGCAACAAAAGGGTCTTTCATCGCCCAACAAGAAGCCTAAGTTCAAGGCAACATCCACCAACACCACCACCTGCAAGACCAAGTTTGTGGGGGTGAGACAAAGGCCATCAGGGAAATGGGTAGCAGAGATAAAGACACCACACAGAAGATTAGAATGTGGCTTGGTACATTTGACACAGCTGAAGAAGCTGCAAGAGCCTATGATGAAGCAGCTTGTCTCCTTCGTGGTTCTAATACCCGAACAAACTTTGCCATCCATGTCCCTTTTGCCAATTCTGCCCTGTCCACCAAGATTAGAAATTCTACATCAGAAACTTAGCCAAAAACAAAATTTCCAAAATTCACCTCTTGTTTCACCTACTTCTACTCCAAAAGCTTCCAGTGACACATGTCCAACAACATATAGCAGAAGCATTACCAGCATTAGTACAATCACCAACAACAATTGCTGCAATAATGACAGTGCCAGTTCCACATCCAGCAGCATAAAACCCGATGCCCAGATGTTCGATGATGCCTACAGGCCAGACTTGAGCAGCTGCATAGGAAGCCTCACTACAGACACATCTGGGATAGATTATTCATGGGCATTTTCCGGGTTCAATCAACTTCCCTAGTCCAAGCAGTAGAGTTGCCTAAAGAATGCTCCTACAATCAAATGGCAGAGGCAGAATTTTCGGAATTTGACAGGATGACAGTAGAAAGGCAGATTTCTGCTTCCTTGTATGCGATGAGTGGGCTGAATGATTTCCAGGGAAACACATACTACTCGGCTGAAGCCATATGGGATCTTCCAACTCTCAGTCAGTTGTTCTGCCCAACGTCATGATCACATCCTAGGAAACACCCGTAGTTGATCAGAAACTTCCATCCTCAAAATTGATCCCATTGCATCGGACCAAAGGAATGTTTGAGAAATGCTGTGCATTCTTTTTCATGCCTTCAGTTAGGGCTTGAAGAGAGCAGAGTTCATATTTTGGAAAATTAAAATTGTATTATTAGCGTTAAAAATGTAGTTAGAGGTTTTTCAGCTTCGTTTTAGTTAAGAAGTCCCACAACTGCTATGAAGTCATCCAAGTGGCATTTAGTCAGTCCGCTGCCTGTTTGATGACTCAAGACTGTGTGATTATTGTACTTTCTAGTTAGCATTAGAAACCCGAAATGGCATATCCTTGGTATCAACAAATTGATCCTACTCCCTTTCAAATATTTTGCATATAGCAGTTGAGAAATAGTACCCCTGCATTGTTGCTCATCGGTATATTCTTTTAGAGGATTAGGAATATATGTATTTCTCATGTTCTATTTAATTAAAAGAGAGAGAGAGAGTTGATGAATCATAACAAACAAGTAACAATGTTATTTTAAAACCCCAGTTGACTTCTGTTTCCTCTACTTCATTAATCTTTTTTCACTTCAATAATATCCCAACCACTAAGAGAAGCAAAAGTAAGAAGTTCACATCCTCTACGAGATCCTTGCCTACCCTTACTGTTTTACCACCGAAGGTAATCTTATCTTTTCAATGAGCTAGGCTTAACAGCCTCTGATGACTAGTGAAATTCCCACTCATGGTTATATTAGGTTTAAGGTCTTGCAAGACATTCTCTAGTACTAAAGATAATCAAATATGGTTTTTTTTCTTTTCTTTTTTTTTTTCCTTCCCCCAGTTTCTGCAAATTTTTCCCCCTTTTTTTTTTGGGCCAAAAAACATATGAAAATTCTTTTTTCCAATATGCCAAAAAGAAAAGAGCAATTTTTCCTTTAAAAAAAATTGCAAAAGCACTAAAAACCATAGGGAACATCGTGGGCCAAAACTTTGTCCATATCTAAATTTCCATATAGTTTTTAGTTTTCGCTCGACATCAGGGCAACCTTTTATTAATTAATTAGGGTTGCCAGCTTCAATTGGCAAGTTTACATCCTAACAACATTGATAGATTAGAAGAAAACGTTCAGAAACATTAAGAATGGCCACTATGGCAAACTTTTGAGCTTACAATCATCGACCGCCTACTTAAAACAAACCTCACTGCTTCTCAAATATCCCTACAATCAGAAGGGAAGTCCAACCAAGTAAAACCGAACTCTGATCTTATTAACATCAATGAACTCCTAAGATATTCCAGAACAGATGCAAAATCCTAAACAAGAAACCAAGATTCTTAACCACAAACCTTAACGGCTCAAGCTCAGCGTGTAGGTAAAAAGAAGATGGCCACAAAGACTGCCTGCTCTCGACTATTAAAGGTTTTTGCAAGCTATAGAGAACTATGCCACAGAATACAGATTACAGCTCAATCAATTATATGGAGAAAAGAGTCAACAAGCAACACAGGAGGACATCTCTTGATTACTAAATCCTAACACCAAGGAAACACGTCTCATAGAATCAAGACACAATTTTCACAAGTTGACAACAAAAGGATGAAAAAAGTACATAATGAAAAACTGAGCAACAGAAATAGGAAAGGTGGCAGACAAAACCCAAACCCCCAGCCCACCGACTATCCACCAAATTAATTTCACTGCCACAACTATACTAATAATCTTCACCTTCCTCCTCATCATCAGCACCTTCAGCACCAACTTCCTCATAATCTTTCTCAAGGGCAGCCAAGTCCTCACGAGCTTCTGAAAATTCTCCTTCTTCCATGCCTTCACCGACATACCAGTGAACAAATGCCCTCTTAGCGTACATCAGATCAAATTTGTGGTCAATCCGGCTAAACACCTCTGCTACTGCAGTGTTATTGCTAATCATGCAAACAGCACGTTGCACCTTGGCAAGATCCCCACCAGGAACAACTGATGGAGGCTGGTAATTAATACCGCATTTAAAACCATTGGCACCTGTTCAATCCAGTAAGCCATTAGAAATAAAACAGGCTCAAATATGAAATTACTTTAGCATTCATATGGTACAATCAATTTGCTAGCAGAACCCTGGCACCATACATGTGTATGAAGTCAATAATAGACATGGTTAAACAACAAACAAGGAGATATTTTTAATAGCCATAATAATGCGTAAAGATAATAATGTACAAAGCACACTAGGTTGTCTATCCTGAATTGCCTTCCAGGATGTAATTTAAAGTCCGTTTCTTTCAACACAAGCATGAAAATCTTTTTTCATTTAAAATAAATCTGAGCCCATATTCAATCTAAAAGGAATAGGAAAAGGAAAAAAAGGAGCCACATTTGTAAACGCACTATATAAGGGTCCTTTGTATATGTCCATGCACGAGTTGTTAAAAAAAAATACTGACAACTCAGCTCTTATTCATAAGAAAAACAACCAAAAATCATAAAACTAGTTAATCATCTTGCTTCAATTATTATATTTATGCATTTTGTTCCCCTCTAGTATAAAACATTTATAGCAATTTCTTTTTGCAATATGTGACTCACCAGTCAACAAACTGAACAGTCCTTTTGGTCTTAATGGTGGCCACTGCAGCATTCACATCCTTGGGGACAACATCTCCCCTGTACATCAGACAGCAGGCCATGTACTTTCCATGCCTAGGGTCACATTTGGCCATCATGCTTGAAGGTTCAAACACTGCATTTGTTATCTCAGGCACTGATAACTGCTCATGGTATGCTTTTTCAGCAGAGATAACAGGAGCATATGAAGAAAGCATAAAATGAATTCGAGGATATGGGACAAGATTTGTCTGGAACTCTGTGATATCCACGTTAATGGCTCCATCAAACCTTAATGAAGTTGTCAAGGAAGATATAATTTGGGAGATCAATCTATTCAAATTAGTGTATGTTGGTCGTTCAATGTCCAAAGATCTGCGACATATATCATAGATAGCTTCATTGTCCAAGAGCACTGCAACATCTGTGTGCTCAAGAAGTGAATGAGTTGAAAGAACACTGTTGTATGGCTCTACAACTGCTGTTGATACCTGCAGCAGAAATGAAAATCAGCAATTAGTAAATTTCTTGCCTCTTCCTGGATATTTCTGCACTGAAAGTAACAAGTAGTCAATGTATCTACTTCTTTAGCTAGATACTTAGAAGCCAGTAACTGACAAATAGCTTTGACAGGACTATTGATACAAAAATTGGTTTATTTTATTTGATCTGCTCCTTATGCGTTTCTCAATGCTCCAACAATGGGTATTTTCCTTGAAAAGGGAGACGTTACCAATTTCAAAACTTATTTGTCATCTTATGGGGAAAAGTTCATATGCTACCAATGCCAAGGAAAATGAAAAATGACAATCATATTGATTTCTGAATGCATGGAAATCACTACCGTCCATTGTTAATGCAGACATATTAAACTGTATTTCAGTAACAATGGCTAGAGTATACCTGAGGAGAAGGGTAGATGGTAAAACCAAGCTTTGACTTCTTCCCATAGTCAACTGACAGTCGCTCAAGCAACAAAGATCCAAGACCAGAACCAGTACCACCTCCAACAGCATTAAACACCAAGAAACCTTGCAGACCAGTGCAATTATCAGCCAGCTTCCTCACACGGTCGAGGCACAGATCAACTATTTCCTTCCCAACTGCAAAACCAATAAAGAAACAACCTTTGACAAGACAACTCAACTAATAAATATATGCCAAAACCAAACCTTCGAGCAATGCAACATTACCAGTATAATGGCCTCTAGCAAAGTTGTTAGCAGCATCTTCCTTGCCCGAAATTAATTGCTCAGGGTGGAAGAGCTGGCGGTATGTTCCAGTACGGACCTCATCAATAACGGTGGGTTCAAGATCAACAAAGATGGCTCTTGGGACGTGTTTCCCGGATCCGGTTTCACTAAAGAAGGTGTTGAATGCATCATGTCCAGAACCCACTGTAGAATCGCTGCAAACAAATTAAGATTTGCCTCTTAGAAACAAATCGAACGTCAAATCTTCAACCATCACAAAACTAACATAAGTATCTAAGTCTACATACGGATTTCATAAGAATGCAATTATACCAAGACGACAGCAATTCATCAAAGCCCTAATTTCATCCATATGCGGGATAATTAAACTTCCCGAATGACCACATACTTCATCCTAAATTCCATATTAATGAAACATCAAAAATGCACAAAAGAGGGTTAATTCTAAATTCTCAATATTAACAAGACGAATGGGAACTTCCCAGTCCACATATCGTCGCATACGATGAATATCCATTTTCTTGGGGCCCATTTTATACGGCATGAGAAAGGCAGGAAAGTGCAGAACTACTCAAGTCGGACTCGATGAACATGTCTAGGCCAAATTTTTCCTTTTCTAAAGGAATCGTATAAATTGTCAATACTGAAGTGGACTAAATACAAGATAAAAACCCTGAAATACGACATTATCAGATGGATAAGAAGGTAAGCGTGAATACCTGGGCATCATGCCATCGGGATGAATGCCATGTTCGAGGCAATAAAGCTCCCAACATGAATTACCAACCTGAATCCCCGCTTGACCAATATGTATGCTTATGATTTCTCTCATTTTTCTTCAACTTTCTCACTTCCCAAACAAGGAATCTTTACCAAAACCTCAGATCTGGGGTCTCTCTCAATGTAAAGATCCAAACCTTCGTCCAAATGATGGATCTGGAACCAGAGGGAGAGAGGGCGGCAGAGAGGGGGAGAGGGAGGAAGATAAAAGATAGAAAGAGCTTTTAACTGGATTGAAACAACCTAATGGGATCCGAAACCAAGTTTAGACAGAGAGAGAGAGAAGAAGGGGCCACCATCGGGCGCCAGCTGCCACCTTTTTACTCGGGTCCCACGTGGGTGTCCGAAATTACTGTTTTGGGGTAGGATTTTTCAAAATGGAGGGTTTTTTCTTGGTAAGGCGAAAATGGGGAGGGTAATACGGGGAATTCAGTTTTTTGGGTCCAGCAAAGTCATGTGGAGTGAGACCCGGAAAAGTACTGGGGGCCAGTGGATTAGCTGGTGCTCAAAATGCTTCGTTGTTTTTTCTTAAACCCCCTTACCGTCTTTCGCCAAGTTGGGTTTCTTTTTTTTTTTTGTTTTTGTTGTTTTCGAACTTGCCAAGGTGGGTATTAATATGACCCGACTTTGAGTTCTTGTTTTTTCTTTTTTTTTTTTTTTTCCCTTTTTTATTTTCTATTTTCGGTCTTTCAAATTATCCGAAGTTCCAGTTTGGTTGCAAAATGGCCTTTGAGCCTTTTTTCTTTTGGCCCTTTGAGCCCTTGAGCCTTTGAGAATATAAAATATGGACATACCTTAATGGCTATAGATAGGCTTCCGACGGGCCAGACTGGGACCCAACTGGTCAGAAATTTGCAGGATCTGGTTTTTATTTTCATGAAGCAGCATGAGCTTGAGTGTGAGCTCAAGCTTATACCTAATGCTATGTTTGGTTCGTTAGTTTAGCATCAATTTGATATTTGTTTTAATTAGATTTTTTATCAAATTAGATATGAATGAAAAATAAATACTTTTACTTATAGTAGATTATATTAATCAAATACAAATAAGATATAGGTACAGATAAGATATACATAAAAAAAAAAAAAAAGCATAACATCTAAACAACACTAAGCTAGGTTAAAGAGCTAATCCTAAACCCAAATCAAATACATATAAGATAATCATGAAAATTTTGTCTAATACTATACATACCAAATATGGTAAAAAGTATGTGTTTGTGTGTGTATGTGTGTGTGTATAAATAAATATAGTATTCCTTGAATGGTGTTGTTCAGTTCCCTTTGTAAACCTCATAATTTTGCACAACCTTAATATGATAATTATAAAAAATATAACATAAGATTTTGAAGAACTTTGAGAAAAGTCACATAGACTACTCTTGATTTTTCACGATTTAAGAATATTAAAATGCGAAATATTTTATTATAGTCAGAATAGATACTTACCAATAAAATTTCGATAATCACGATGCAATTTCCATAACCTTAGACAATAAATGATCAATAATAAATCGATTGTTACGGACCCAAAAAACTTAGAAGAGATATACAACACCTTCTTTACCTAAAGAAAAGTCTAGAGACTATAAGCAAGAAGTCACAAGAGTATGAGAAATTCATTTATGATGTCATATATAAATTTATTTATGATTAGAAAAAAATATATCAGGTTGATAGTATAACCCCAAGATGTTTTTACCTTAAACTCAACAAAAAAAGTCCACACATATTAAATAATGATACAATGGTTATTGAGAATGTAATATAAAGATAAATAAATTATAAGTAAGGATAATATTGTCAATTGATATAAAATAAGATGTTCATATAGTAAAAAAAAAAAAAATCTAAGTATAATTGTATTTTGATTACATGACAGATATATAATGGAAGGTGGAAATTTTACATTGAACACCAGCTTCAACACCACCGACATAGGGTTCAACACAGCTAGCGTACATTGCTGTAGCTTTGGCAGCATAGAGCCAGTGGTAGATTAAGCAAAATCAAGTAAAAATAAGATATGCCACCAGTGTATATGGGTACGCCGTCAGAGTTGGAGGGTACACCGCCGATGTACATGTCGATGTACCTTTGATGAAAAATGACCCGAGATAAGTTGTGAACCGATATGCCGCTAGTGTTTACATTTACATTACCGGCCTTGGATTTATGCTACTAACATACGGTATAAAAATTGCCAACGTACATGTGCGGCAAGTGAAGAGTTGCACGATTTCTTTATATCTGTTCGCTTGTTTTCTTCTCCAAAGGCATACCTAGACTTCGAAATCCTCTCTGTAGGTATTCCTAACAACTAAGGCAATTAGGGAGATCAGATCCAAGTAATTGAATCGCTATCTTTTCTTTAAGATCTACCAAATCTATATTTTTCTTAGAGATTTGCCTGTTGTTTTTGAAGGGGAGATTGTAGAAAAGCCTGGCTTTCTTGGAGATATGGATATTTTTCGTTTAAGGAGGATTTCAGATTAAGTCTAGGTAAGTATTTTAATGATTTGATCTTTATGATTTCATAAAAATAGTTTATGTTGATTTGAGGTATTTAGCTTTGGATAGAGTTTTAGGGTTTGGAGAATTTGTGAAGGAGATTGGTTCTGTTGGAGGATTTGTCTTTCAATCAAGGAAAAAGGTGTAGATTTATGTTTATTTTGAAATTAGGGTTTTAGATGATATGGTATATTAAGGTTATTTGATCGTGAATATTATTGAAGTTGTTTTATTCGTATTATCAGGTTTTGGTGAATTAAGGTTGTGTTATAAAGGAGATTTGGTGATTTTGAGTCTCGTTCTTTAGAAATTGATTTAAATACGATCTTACCTTGTTTATTGTATGTGTTTGTAGGTTTAGGATCGCTTGTTGTATGTGCTGTAGGGTTAGAATATCTGATATGAACCACGCTAACAAATGACGAAACCTGATATCAATCTATCTGGATTCAATTCCCAAGATCGTCTGTTCGTATGTAAACCGTGACCATTGCCTATATGGAGGCAAGAACCTTGGAATAAGTGTAGATGCCACAATTGAAGGTAGAGATTTCAATTGATAAGTCAAAGAACGAATGCCATGGATTAGATCCGATAAGTTCAGAATAGCTCCATCAAGAACCAAAGAGAAATTCTCTAATTTCATTCTATTGAGTCTGGATTTTTTATTTCTAGTTTTATTTCTTTTAATTCGATTCGTATTAAACCCGAGTCTATTTAATACAATTTTTGAAAAATTTGTAGGAGTCACCATCCAATCAAAATCGAGAAAAATTATAAGTTATGATCAATGAGTTAGTTGATCCTAACTTAGTCACTAATTTGCGAAAAAAAATTTGATCTAGAACCAACTTTGTTAAAACTGAGATTTTTAGATTCGGGGGCTATCCTACTAAAACCATATGGTTACCACTGAAAATTCGTAAACTAAAATTTTATCCTTTAATGCTCAAATTTTTTTTTACTAATTTATAGACTATGGTATTTATAATTTATCAGTAAAGTTCACAAATCTAAATAATATTTGCAATAAACAATAAATGAATTCAATATGTACAAAAAAAAAGTTTTTTCATCTTTTATGTCACCTCGGAGGTGCCTACGTACCTACTTATCGGGATCAACCAACACATAGTTCTTTTGAGAAAAATCTAGTGTCATGTTCACGGACCCCATTAAAACTGATCTTGCATTGGCATCAATGACACCATTTAATTAGCTCTTCAAGCTTGTTTCCTTCTAAACAGCATTCCAAGGCTACATGATCGAGCATCTAACGCATAAGAACTGGCTATCCCTACATAGTTTAATTTCCTCAAGTAAAAGTTAATATTATAATCAGAATAATGTATATGTTTCTCAATTCCATGATATGCTCAAGTCATTCCCTCTTTTCACTCATGTTTGTATAGAAGTTAGAAGACTTATCTTAGAGGGTAGATTAATCAAGAATTGAACCGAACTTGGAGATTTTCAGAGATATCTACTTTGCTTGCAATTAATGAAATTAAAATCAAATGAACACCAGAAACAACAAATTCTTCATTGATCAAACATAATACATTTTTGCAGCATTCAAGAATTGAACCGAACTTGGAGATTTTCAGAGATATCTACTTTGCTTGCAATTAATGAAATTAAAATCAAATGAACACCAGAAAACAACAAATTCTTCATTGATCAAACATAATACATTTTTGCAGCATCTAAGTTTACAGGGTCCTTTAATTTCAGACCATTTAAGATAATATTAATGCCCCACTTATCAATACCTTTTTTACTACATACGGTCCTTCATAGTTTGGTGTGAACTTTCCTCCAAGGTCCTGTACATAAGGGAGTACTTTTCTTAATACCAAGTCACCTTCTTGAAACTCTTGTGGCTTAATTTTTCTATTAAAAGCTTTGGCCATTCTTTGTTGGTATAGTTGCTCGTGACACATAGCAGTTAACCTTCTTTCATCAACGAGGTTTAACTATTCAATCCTCTGCTTTACCCATTCAGCTTCTTCAAGTTCAGTTTCTGCCAGGACCCGAAGTGAGGGTATTTCAACTTCAATGGGTAAGACGGCCTCAGTTCCATATACCAAGGAATAGGGTGTTGGCCTAGTTGACACCCTGATGGAGGTTCGGTAAGCCATTAATGCAAATGGAAGCATTTCGTGCCAATCTTTGTAAATGACAGTCATTTTTCAATAATCCTCTTAATGTTTTGTTAACGGCTTCAACTGCCCCATTCATCTGTGGGAGATATGGAGTGCAATTTCGATGTTTTATCTTGAATTGTTGACACCATTCAGTCATCACTTTATTGTTCAAATTTGTACCATTATCAATAATGGTACTTTCTAGTGTTCCATATCGCGCGACAATGTCCCTTTTGACAAATCGCACCATGACTCCTTTTGTCGCGTTAGTGTATGAAGAGGCTTCCACCCATTTGGTGAAGTAGCCAATTGGAACTAGTATAAAGTGATGACTATTAGAAGCCTTAGGTGAGATTGGTTCAATTACGTCAATTCCCCACATCGAAAAAGGGCATGGTGCTGACATTGACTGCAATTCTTTTGGAGAAGCCTTTAACTTATTAGCATAAACTTGGCATAGATGGCAGTGTCTCACATGTTTAATACAATTCGATTCCATGGTCAACCGGAAATAACCCAACCTCATGATCTTCTTTGCTAACATGTAACTGTTCATGTGAGGTCCATATACTCCTTCATGAACTTCCTCCACAAGTTGCTTGGCTTCTTTCTCATCTATGCATCTTAGCAAAGTCTTATTGAAAGACCTTTTATACAACATGGTCTCACTTAAGAGAAAATAACTTGCTAACTGTCTTAATGATTTTTTTATCTTTCCTTATGGCATTTTCAAGGTAACTGCTCGTTTGGAGGGAGGTTTTAATGTTGTGGAACCATGGTTTGGCCGACTCAATTGTAGCGCAGGAGGTAGTTTCATCTTTTACTTGGACCTACAAAGGTCGTATTTCCATCCCTTTAGTGAGTTAGATCATAGAAGCAAAGGTGGCCAAAGCATCGGCGAATTGGTTTTGGGTTCTAGGCACATAGGTGAAGGATACTTCTTTGAGTTTACCCACCAATTCTGCCAAGTAATGATGATAGGGAATTAGTTTTGGCTCTTTAATTTTGAATTCTCCTTTAGTCTGAAAAATGATGAGTGAGGAGTCTCCAAACACTTCTAGTTCTTTGATTCACATGTCAATTGTTATCCTTAATCCCATGATGCAAGCTTCGCATTTAGTTATATTATTGGTATAGGGAAATGTTAACCTAGCCAATGCCAGGAGTTATCTTCCTTCAGGTGAAACAAGGTCTACCCCGATCCCACATCCATACACATTAGCTGCTTCATCAAAGTACAACTCCCACTGAGGTGATTCATGTTATTTATCTATTTCAATTACTTGGATGCCTTCATCAGGAAATTGACCTTGTTCCCTTAGTTCCTTATTTTCAATGGGACTCTCAGCGAGTTGATATGCTAAAGCTTGTGCTTAGACCAAATTCTGACTTACATATGTAATGTCAAACTCAGAAAGCAACATCTGCCATTTAGATACTTGCGCAATTATAGCCGGTTTATCTGCTAGGTATCTCAAAAGCTCATGTTTTGTAATGAGTTCAATTAAGTAGAAGAGTGTATACTACCTAAGTCGATGCATGATCCAAACTAATGCACAACAAGTTCTCTCAACCTCTAGGTGCATTTGTTCTCCATTCGTAAACTTTTTACTTAGGTAGTAAACAACCCTCTCTTTTCCATTTCAATCCTTTTGTCCTAACACACACCCCAAGGATGTAGGGAGAAGTGTTAGATACAAGAACAAGGGTTGTCCTGGTGTCGAAGTTACCAGTACCGGCGAATTCATCAAATACTGCTTGATTTTATTGAATGCGTCTTCACATTCTTCATTCCATTGTATCTGGGCGTTCTTTTTCAACAACTTGAACAACAAGCAGCACTTGTTGGTGTCACGTTGTAAACCCCGGAAATTTTCCACAATAGTATATGACTCTACAATAAAATGTATGAACTAGTTAATAGATTTAGATTCTAATCAAGCTTAAGAATAGATCGATACCTGAAATTTGGTTAGTTAAGGATTTAGAAATTGAATAAAGAACTTCTTTAACCCTAGTTGGTATCAAAAACGAGATTTCGTATCTTGGATGGATAATTCAAGATATGATTAAAAGAAAATCTAAATCTCAAACCCAAAACTTGTTTTAAAAATAGATTTAAATAGAAAAATATAAATATAGAGATTAAATGATTGTTTTTAAACTTAACAATGATTCGAGATTAGAACAATGAGTAGTAATGAGCCTGTACTTAGATTTAAACCCTAAATTTAAGATTCATAGATAGTATTAAACGTTACTAATAAGATTTCATGATAGGTGTCGAAACTAAAGATATATATATAGTCTAGCTTCTGTATCAAAAGCGTTATTGAGTAAATAATTATCTACACTGATAGACAGAAAATGATAATCTAAAGATAAACCGTTAGAATTATAAATACACAACGAAAACATAAACTGTCGTATAACTCAATATCTAAACTTCAAATAAATAATTGAATCACGCTTTTGTTCTAGTTTGAGTTTTCTTAAACTATTGGAGCCTAAATCAAAAATTGACCAAATGAGTTTAGAAAACCTTAATCGCGGGAGATAAAATTATACAAATAAATAATCACTTATATATAAAACTTAAAATTGTATTATTTGATAATCTAAGTATTTTGTATACTTCTATAAATATATTTTTGTACAAAAACTCTCAAATATTAGCTAATTTGTACCCGTATAACTTGTTAAACTATCCTAAAATTAAGTTAAATAATTAACTAAAATATATATATGTTTTTTGATGATGCAAGTTGGCCGGATTGTAAGGGAAGAGAGAGAGCCGGATTTGATCAAATAATTCACCCACAAAGTCAACAAAAATTAACTCTATAACCAATCATTATTTGCCAAGTAAGCCATTCATTAATGGCATGAAAATAACATATTAAATGCAGCCAAATTCGGAGGAAACTCAGAGGAAAAACACAACCGCAAGTCCTCTTTTCCTTCTTCTATATATATATATATATATATGTGTGTGTGTGTGTTTAAAGCTCATTATGAAGAAACAAACAACCTTCTTTATTTCTCAAACTTCCCAGAACGAAACTACTCCTACATAGCCACCAAAACGAACTAAAAACAGAAAACAAACAGATCAAATCATCCAAGTTCGGATCAAGAGGAAAACAATACGAAAAACCCTTGGAAACGAGTTCAAAGGTAAGTTGATGAAGTTCGAATGATTTTCTTTCAAATTTAAGCATTAGAACCGACTTCTAATAATCATAGGAACATAATCAACACAAATACAAGCTTCGAATTACATCGGATTAGCTCAACCGAGGTAACTCCGAAACCCTAGCTATATATTAGTAAGATCGAAATCTAAGTATATATGTTTGAAGAAGTGTCAAAGATTATTTTATGTTCATATATAAGATATAGAAACACTTAGGATTGATTTAAGAATGTTTTTAACGTGGAAAATTTAACAAATATGAATCGGATCATCGAGGAAGATGATGAACAGTGCTAACACTGTCTAAAAGCCGGCAGCTTACATGGATAGGGTGGCGGTGTAGGGACGGCTTACATTGAACAGAAGCTACGTAAAATTTATTTTCACATAAAAATAAATGTAAGTCGACTATTTGGGAATTTACGCTGACGGCGTAGAATCGGCGTACGTTGAAAGCCGATAGCTTTCAAAGCCGGTGGCTTTAGGCCAGCGTACACCCAAATTTCTTCAACGAAAGCTTGTTTTGAAATAAACAGAATATATATATATATATATATATGTAATAAGCCTACTGAGTATATATTATATAAATATGATAATACAGAATTTATTAGATAAATAAGTAAATACAAATACCTAGAATATTTTGATTTATATTTAGTAATTCTTAAATCCTTAGAATTAGAAGAAAATATTAAGTATTAATAAAAGTTATAAATAGTCAAATATTTGTTCAAAATAGATAAAATAGGTAAGAATGGAAATTGAAATAAGCTAAATTTTTAAATAATGTGACTTCTAAAAATAACAAAATAATTACATGAGATAAAATAGGAAAAACACGACGACACTAAGTAATAACAAATAAATATAATTTTCTATATTGGGATCAGTATAGAATAACATAAAATCAGTATTAGTCATTACCAAAACTTGATAAATATCAAGTTTAGGACATTAGTCACATATAGGAATTTAGTTAGACAATCTATATTTTATTAATGAATACTTTAATCATCTTACTAGGTGACTTTGAAACACTAGAAGATCTTCCAGCTGATTATTACGATTGAGTCAGTATGAGCAAGTAAGTAATTCAGTTATATTGTACTGTTTGTGCTTGTAAGTAGTTGAATATGTAATGCAAAGATAATCAAACGATTGTTTGTTGAAAGTGTGTTGTGATCTGATTGTATGATTGTTAAAATATCCTTACAAAAGCGCTAATGCAATGATTTGATGTTGTGAAGTAGTATGATGATGATGTGTGTAATGTATGATCACTAAGAACTATTGACTTAATGAAATAATTTGATCATGCATTGCACGAACTGCATTATTGCATATATAAAGGGATGACAACATGCTACGTATTAATATTTTGGTTCTCTGTTAATGCTTGGTTGTTCCAATGTGTTAGTTTTTCCAAGGTTTTCTTTGTTTCGTTGGTTCTACGGGAACTAAGTGGCACCGAAGAACGCCGCCCATAGTATCACTTTGAAATGATTAATACTTAGGAAGTTTCTAAGGTGAATGCAGGAGATGGTCAGTTTAATTGATTATATTCAAAATGATAACCCTAAAATGAGAAATCGTTGATTATACTGTAAACTTAGTCTCTCCTGGGCAGGTGGTGTCATGAAGTAATGGTTCTTCAATCCTTAAAAAGAGGGAGTAAATCTTTTTCCTGTTTGGATTCTAGATCATCCAAGCTTGTATCTGTGCATATGGTTGAGTGCTTGCATTGCATATGATCTGCTAATAACTTGTTTGATGTATGATATATCTAGTTATTCACTAAGCTATGGTTTCGCTCATACTCCAATAGTCTTTTCAAGTTTACCATACGACCATGGTTAGTCACTTCTAGGAGTATAGCTCCGGTAAGGGCTTAGGAGCTAGAAGTTTATAGTTATAATTGGGAATAATGATTAAGTTTTCTTAGAATAGTTTAGTTAATGCTAATATATCAGTTGTGAACTACAGGAAGGTTACTTGGTTTGTAATAGTTCTGTGACATTTTATGATTAAGATAGAAGTTATTTACAAGTCTATTTCTTTCATGTATTTGTCATTTCTTATCAAGCAACTAAAAGATCCTGTTGTTTTGAAAACCTGTCATTCTTTGAAGGTAATCTAGTGATAGTATTCAAGTGAGACTTGTTTACTTCTACTAGGGTACCCTCAGGGCGTGACACACGCCCGAAAGGGTACCATAAATGAGACAGTTCGCCACACTCAATATTAAGGCTTAAGTATGACAACCTCAGTCATGCCAAAAGTCTTGATATCGAGTGTAAGGCGTACCTTCGCTATCGTAGTGGACCAAACTTTGGATCATGTCATTTAAGCAGTTATACACAATAGCAATTAAGAAAATAAATCATAACAATATAACCAAGGTTCATAAAAACTATTAAGGAGTCTTTACAACATTAAGGGCATTCTCCTATAAAAGATAACTAAGTCTAATAAAAAGTTTAACATAAAACGATTTACTCCTTTGCAACTCCTCTTAGAATCCATATCTACTTCTATCTTGCACTTTTATTCATAAGATCTTGGCTCAAGGTATTACTTGGGTAAAATAACCTCTTGGTTCCAACCAAAGGTACGGGAGCTGCAAAAGATATCTAAGAGGGTATAAGCTACTAACTTAGTGAGATTTATTTCCACGAATAAACACTCGACATCCAATCATCAAAACAAGTTTGTTTAAGTAATCATATGAGATACACAAGCACGTGGACAAACAATACATATGATTTTCCAGGAAACATATGTTTGAATGGATTTACCCCTCCATTTGGTGGTTAGGTGTTTCGGACCGTATAGGCCGCTATTATGTAACGTAATTCCATGATAGTTCTTGTTTTAGCAACTTCATTGCTAAAAAAAAATGTATGTATAATCCAACTTATTTGTAGTTTGTTTTCAAGCCACTATATAGCAGCTGGATACGTTTTATTTAGATGTTTTCTCATTGCTAGTTGATCAGACGATGCCTCGTCGCTTTATAAAAATTATAGGCTCTATGAATCTCCTTACTAATCCTTTGTACACCAAAGGAATAGTAATAAATGCAATGAACTCACCCGATGACATGCATGAATCATTCTAATTAAGTGCTTAGGCATAATTAAATATTTTGTGGGTGATCATAAAATTTGCAGACAATCATTCTTACACTAGATCACACATTCATTATAAACAATTTCTGCCTCAATATACTTAATGGTAATTTCAACCAAGTATGTAAAGCACATGCATTTTCCATTTTATCTTTTCCTTAATTCTAATGCCACTATTTTACAAGCAAAATCATAAGTACATAATGTAAGAAATAAACTCACTCGGCCATTTGGGTGAATACTTCTAGTCAAAGAAATCCTCGAGACACGGGAACTCAGCCTCCACGTCACCTAAACAAGAGAAATACTCAAAATGAGTATTTCTTGGGAGTTCTACTTAAATTTAAATTCTATTTTACTAAATTCGTCAAAATTTGCAAAGAGTGAAATTTCAACTTAAAATGGTCATAACTTGCTCATTTTAACTCGAAATTTCGCATATTATATACCGATTTCTACCGACTGGAAAAGGTCTATCCATTTCTAAGGTTATTTTCTACTCAAAAGGTCGTTTGGCTTCCCAAAAGCATCGGTATAGAACCAAAACGAGAAATTCCAGTTTTTGCAAAACAATTTCCACGTCAATTTTATTCAAAAATCTTTGGCAAATATGTAGATATGTATATAGTTGAAAAATCCTTTGATTATTTTATAGACTATATTATAGCAATATCTAATGGTGTTGTATCAACGATTTTTTTTCATAAAACAATTCATCTTAAAGATGTTGAAACTTATTTTTAGCAAATCATTTTCTAAGTATTTTGGAGAACTTTTATAATTTTTAGGTTGTTGCAAACAACTATATATTCTTATTTTGTTTTCTAATTTCTTTTTTCAAAACAATTTAAATTCCCCTTTAACTTTAATCTTCTACAAATTTTTTTTTTGTCGCAAAAATTATTTTTCCAAAGTTTTCAAGTTGCTAGTTACTATGGTGATTTGATTTGATTTATTTCTTTTTTTTTTTTAGAAAAAATGGTTTTTGGTTACAAAGTCTTTATTCTTATATCCTCATTCTAACTTCTTCAAAAACAATTTTTGATTTCCAAACTTGGTTCTTTAAGTTTTTTTATCAATTTCACTTGGAAGGAAATTATTCTTTTTAAGTTATTGATAAAATTTATTGTGTTTGAAATATTATAATTATGTTTTTTGTTTCTTTGAAAATGAGTTTATCGTTTAGATACTTGGAAATTCTTATTTTTTATGTGGGTTATAAATTAGAGGGTTGATTTTATTCTTATCTTTGAAAATAGTTATTCTTAGTTTTTATTATGAAGTTGGAAAGATTCAAATCTTCAGTTTTCTATGAAAAATTTGTATACCACAACTTATTAATACTAAATTTTATAACTTTATGTGATTATCATAGTAAAAGAAAACATTTGTTTTGTTAGTTAACTTCTTGGAGAAAATCATCTTATGTTATCAAAAATCTTGGTAAATTTAAAAAAAAGTTGTGAAATAATTTCTCTATGGGTTTGTAACAAATCTTGATTTAAACATAAAGATTATATATATATATATATATATATATTGGAAAAGTTTAGTTTCATTTTCCTTATTAAGGAAAAAGTCCATTTAAATTTTTGTTGAGAAGATCATTATGATGCATGTTCATGAGACATAATATGAAAATGATGAAAAAATATAAGAAGAAAATTAATAATAAATAAATATATCAAGTATTGGGAACCTTTTTTATTAAGGTAACGGTCAAGCATTGGTAGCCTTAGCTTCATCAAGGCAACCTGATGAAGTATGGGAGCCTTAGCTTCATCAAAGCATCAGGACTTAGTCGCAAAAAGAAAAGAAAAAAGAAAGAAAATAAAAGCAATAATAAAAGCAATAATAGTAAGAGTAAGTTAGAGAATTTTAGTGAGCATTAGGTTCTATAAAATATATATATAGAGTTCGATTATATCATAATAACAACAATAATTCATTAACAACAACATATATAGAAGCATAATAACAAGATAATAAAATTGTAAACTTTATATGCAAGAACAAAACATGAACATGTTGTTGCTTTTACTACTCATATGAGTTTCAAAACAACACCATGGTGATGCTAAGTTACATGACATAGTAGAAAGAAAGAGGTAAAAACTTTTACCTAAAAGAAAGTATGGAAGTGGTGGTAGAAGAAAGGTTTGGTTAGTGTTTATGTGTGTAGGAAATGTGTAGAAAAAAGGGTAGTAAAAAGGAAAAGAGAGATTTTGATAGAGAGTGTTTGAGGAGAGAATTTGAGAGAGTTTTGTTGTATGAAATGAAGGTGTGAAAGAAGTGGAGGGAAAGAAGATATTTATAGAATTTTTGGAGTGAAAATTAGATGTAATAAAATAAATTGAAAAGAAAATAAAATGAGAGAGAGAGAGGGGAGAATGGCGCCGGTTTTGTAGGGAATAAGAGAGAGAGTGAGTTGATTTAGTTTGTATTTTGTAAGAAAATTGTCATGCCCTAAAGGGTACCTTAAACGTGACAGTCCGCCACACTCGATATTTAAACTCAAGTAAGGCAACCTTAGTCTTTTCATAAGTTTGAACATCACGTGTAAGGCTCACGTTCAACATATAGGGACCATACTTTGCTTCGAAATAGTTTAAGGAGACATATATAGCCATAAGAATGTAAATCATAACAGTTACATATAAATTTATTCTATTATATGATCTAAGGGGCATACCCCCATAAAAAATGTTGAGAGTCCTCAGACTCTCAAAATCTCTCATATTATCCTTCAAATACCAATTCACGAGACTCAAATAGAAGTCTATGCCTATATCTAGGTCCCGACTCATCAAAAAGCTCCTTAGGGTCCAAGAGCTGTACCTGATGATAGTGGCTCCTCGGAGATAGCCATAAATATTCATACTACAATAGGAAACTATTGGGGTATAAGCTTCGAGTTAGTGAGATTTCATTTCCAATAATTAGTACTCGACTACGGTATATATGATAGAGAAATTATTAACATCCATATGAAATGCACAAGCAAATGAGCACAAGCATATGACTTTCTGGGAGTCATATGTGAATGGGTTTACACTCCATTCGGGGTTAGGATAGTCCATAAGACATAACATAAATTCCAATTTGAGTGGGGTAGTCCATAAGTCATGAAATAACCCCGATCTCTTTCTCTTAGTTATACAACTTTGTTGTTCTATTATAGTAGTTTTATGTGCCTACTTCACATGTTAACTTAAGCGATCTCACATCATTAATGTTAACATAGGCCCCTCGCCTTCCACTAATATACTTTTGTCCTACAAAGGTATATTAGCTAATGCATGTGACTCGTAATATGCATGTACAGTTTATTCATATATTGTGGCATGTTAATTATGTAGATTAACGTGATCATAGAGGATTTAGACAATCGAAGTCTATACTAGCTCATACAATGATTTTTCAACAAGTCTCGTCTCGATATACTTATTATTCATTCAACCACGATTAAATCAACTCATCATAATTTTATCTTTTCCTAATTTAATGCACTATAATTACAAGCACATTCATGAGCAAATTATTTAAAAATGAACTCACTTTGCCATGGCCAGAATCATTAATTGTAATTGCCCCCAGGAAAGTTAGTCGTCCCAAGATTCCTAATCAAAAGAAATAACGCTAATGAGTAGTTTTATGAAGTTTGATGAACCATAAATTCTATTTTATCAAGTTCGTCAAAATCCGTCTAAGAGGAAATTCCAACTTAAAACGGCCATAACTTGGTCATTTTAACTCGGAATTTTGCATATTATATACGATTTTTACTATAGACGAGAGCTATCTATTTTAGAGTTATTTTCCTTAATTGAGGTCGGTTAGTCCATGAGTAGGGTACAGATTACTACACGAATTTCCCATTCCACAATTCAACCTCTATCCGCAAACAAACATAAGAAAGCTTTGATAGGTACTTAGTATTCATATATTGTAAGACTTAATATTAAATATATATAACTCGATGTAATGCTGATTCATGAATGTTGGGAATTCTAATTTCATGCACTTGGATATACAATTGAGAAGTATGTAATCCTATTTTCTAGCATTGTTTCTATAAGTGCTCATATATATATGCAATACTACAAGCTATAATGTAAAGGTCATGGAATGAACTACTTTATGAATATCTTAATGTTATAGTATCAATATTCTTTTTGAAAAGCTTTTTACTTTGTAAAATTTTTGGAAACTTATAGGCTTAAGGAAAGTGGTTTTCTTCTTGAGAAATCCCATTTGCTTTCATTAAATTAACCTTGATGACCTGTATAGCATTACCTTCATTTTGGGTTTAGAAATAGATGTTTAAATAGGTGATTTGCCTAAGTACGAATTTTACAAAACTTTGAGGAATGAAAACATTGTTTCTATTCTTGGAAACTATCTATTGTTCTAAGATTATAATGTGTTAGACTTCTCCTATCTTGTCAAATTGAGTCTTATTACATGTATCCCCTAGGACTTTCATTTTCGATAAAAGTTATTTTGGGCATTTGGAAATAGGTGTTTAAATAATGGTATTTTCAAATCGAACATTGAAAAATTTATTTGAGTTTGTTTTTTTGTAAAATATTTAGTCTTTCAAAAACTATTTCCTAATCAAACTTATTTAAGGCTTCCATTTTCTTAATAAAAATCTTATTTTAGAGTTGGAAAATAGGTTTTCTAAATAGAGTTCTCTTTTATCGAATTTTCAAAAGTTATTTTTGTTGATTACTATTAGATCTTAAGCTTTCTAAACTTTCTATCACCTTCAAGCTATTACAAGCTATTTAAGAACATAAAACAAAAGCCTAATGCATGTAGGAACTTAAAACAATTAGTTTAGTTACTAATACTAGTTATAAATGCATGAACACTATGATGATTATGTGAATGAATAGATGATGAATATATGCACAAATCATCAATAAATAGCATAGCTTAGTAATAAAAAGATAATAGCAAAATAACTTCAAATAACAAGATTTTAACATTGTGAGGCAAGGATCTCATGTTCAAGTATTTCACTCCTAGCTTGAAGCTCGTGGGGATTTTGTGTGGAATCACACATGAATAATTTGCATTCATGTTTCAAGACTCAAAGTATAGATCTCTTACTATTTGTTGTATGGAGTAGGAAATTGGAAGGAAAAAAGTTGTGTTGTGTAGGCAAAAGGGAGGGGAAGCTCATGATAGAAGAGAGAAAAAGAGAGGATTTTACTGAGTGAAATTTTGAAAGAGTAGAAATGAGGAGAAAGAGTGTAAATGAGTATATGTATGGAGTAAATTAGGGTTATTTGCTTAATAAATTAGATAGAAAAATTCAAGAGAGGCTTGAGAAGGGGGGGGGGGGGGGGTGGGGTGGTGTGTGGTGTGTGGGGGTGCGGCACGATTTGAGTGTGGGAGGAGAGGGGAGAGATTGAAATTGTTTTTGATTTGTAGTTTATATGATAAAAAGTATTTAAAAGTAATAATTTGTTAAGAGACGATTTTTTCTTGGAAAAGAAATATAATGGAGTATTTGTAAGGATGTAAAATTAGGGTATGGGTTGTTGTGTATTAGGATTGTAATTGTGAATAATAATAAATAGTAGACAAGACATGAATTTTACTGGTAGTAAAGAAAATACGGGAAAAAGGCTATAACGTAATTTTTATAATCCAAAAAATTATAAAACTTATATTTTTGGAATCCTTATAACATTTTGGTTCTAAAGAGTATTCTGGAATATTTTTCTGAGTTTCTAGTTCTGGGGCTCGCTTTTCCGTAATAGAGCTCGGGAAGGCCCGGAATAGAAAATTCTTCGAAATTAGAACTTGTTATGGTTTGAAATATACTTTAAAACAATATTCCACATTAATCTATTTTAAAAAAATTCGTTTAGTTGAAATCGAAGAAAAGCCGGATTCAGGGTTCCTAGGTTTTCCTTTTTAAGCTTAAACTAATCCGGTTTAGGGTTTTAGTTTCCGATTTCCGAAGTTTACTCGGTTACTAGAAAAACCAGGTTTACATATAACTCGAAAAATTATATAACTAATATACTTGAAAATCTTATGAAATTACGAATCATCGGTACTAATATCATATATGTAATATTTTGAATCCCGTGGCATGCTTTTCGAAAGCCTGTACCCGATCGGGTTCGAAATAGATCGAAAATCTACTAATCTTGTCTTTTAAACATCCTAATATTATCACGACCTAAACAACCCCCTTTACTCATATTCCGACTCTTTGGCTTAGGAATACAAGATTGCCGAATTTAAACTACTAGGGTTCCTGGGAATTATTGACTTAGGTTTTTCGGTTGATTTCTAGTTTAGAACCTGCTAATTTGGAAACTGATGTTTTATTTATATAACATTTTTGTTTAAGAATATTTATTTTAAATTTTATTTTCGTAGGCATTTAATATCTCTTAAGGTTTTCAAAATTCTGAAATTAGGTTTTATACCCGAAGGTTTATCGTTACATACTGTTTAATAATTTGTTTTTAGGTTCTATACTACCTGTGAAATGACCTAGATTTCAATTCTATTTAAATTCCATGTGTTTATTTATTTATTTTAATTGTTGAATTGAATGAGCATGGTTGTGTTGCTAGTAGTCTAAAATGTATTATTTTGTATATATATATTGAAATTAATATCTTTGTTTTATATGTATTTGTAAGCCCCGGAAAATTTCAGTAAATAATTCCAAGATGAACTTCGAAAATAAACCCTAAAAATCACTCCAAATTAAAACCGAACTTTGAACGAGTCCCGAAATATAAACGAAAGTAAGAATTCATTAGTCTTGACAAAATCTAAAAATAATATAAGGACTACAAAAGTCCTTAAGTCCAAAAACCCTTACGTAAGATAAACTTCTTACCTAATCTATAATTCATAAAAATCAGGATAGAAATAAAACACAGTTATAATTTGCTAAAAAGCAAGTTAATCCATAACATGACAATTTGAAGGATCAGGAAATCACCAAAGGCCAATTCCATAACTAGGCTTTGGCACGATTAAGAAAACTTTATCTGCCAATAATAAAATATAGACTTTGGAAATTCTCCAAACAATCAGACTAATAATCCTAAGAGACAGAAATCACAATAAAGCCCTAACGATCAAATCAAACTTCCAAGAATCATAGAACGAGTTGGAAATTGAAATCTCGTACTCTTAAGAAGGAAGAATTCAAAAAAAAAAAAAACAAAATAACAAATTAAATAATCCTTAAAGTTAACCAATTGTTCATAAAACCTTAAATCGAAGCAAAAATAAATTCGAAAACAAAACACTATGAAGATCCTTTTTCAAAGCAAATTATAAAAATCAAGATTTCCCCAAAATCATTCCAAAAATAGATATTTGAATCAAACTCAAGAAAATCATATCTGGTAACCATTACCGATATAACTCCGGATATAATAATTCAATTTAGGATTTCTGAAAAGCAGTAAGAGATATTAAGTACTTATAAAAAATAAAATTTAAAATAAATTTCACAAACTAAATACGTTGTATAAACAGAAAATCTCAGTTTCCAAATTGGCAAAGGTCCAAACCTGAAAATCATCCGGAAACCCTAACCGGAATGCAATAGCTTAAGTCCGACAATCTAGCGCCCTTAACTCTGGAGGCCAAGAGGTAGTAAATAAGTAGAATAGCTCGTAGTAATATAATTTTGTTCACAAATATCAGATTGGTAAATTTTTGACCTATCTCGAACCCGTTCAGATACAGACTTTGAAAAGCGTGTCCCGGGACTCGAGATATCAAAAATATACCATTAGTACCGTTAGACTCGTAATTCCACGAGATTTCTAAATATATCAGTTATATAATTTTTCGGGTTATAAAAGTTACAGTTATAACATTTTTATCGTATTTTCATTTCTACCAGTAATTGATTAGTCTTTTGCACTATTTATTTTATTTCATTACACAATTTTATTATTATTACTATTATTATTTTTTTTATACCCTGGATTTCCTAGTAATCAAGTAAACTTCGAAAACCAGAAAATGAAACCCTAAACCGGTTTAGTTCAAGCTTTGTGAGAAAGGCTTAGAAACCCAAATTCCGGCTTTTCCTCGGTTTCCAAATAAGAAACTTTTATAGGCAAAATTTATTTCGAATATAGTTATTGATTATATTTCAAACTAAGAAAAGATCAGATTTTGAGAAAATTTCAACTCTGGGTCATCCCGAGACCCATTATGGAAAAGCGTACCCCGGAACTAGAATTTCAAAAATTTCCTTATGAATACTCATTTGAACCAAAATAAAATAAGGATTTCAAAAATATATTTTTCATAATTTTCCGGTTTATGAAAAATACAGTTATAGCCTTTTTATTCATATTTCATTACCACCGGAAATTAAATTGTCTTGTCAACTATTCTTTACTATTCATAAAAGTACCACCTACACTACCTATTAGCCACCCTACAAGTCTAAGCCTTACCATCACTCAAATCACCCTCTTTTCTCTACACATTTTGTCCCTTATCTTTTCTTACTTTTTATGACAATTACATATCAAGTTAAATCAATCAAAATAAAGCAAAATTTTCAAACTTCTTCTTCCCCTACAAGCTACAAGACCGACGTGACATGGCCCCCTCCCCATGTCCATTTTGCAATTTTTTTTTCTTTTAAACTAACTCCATTTAACCTAATTCCAACTTATATATATACTACTTTTTCTCTCTCTCTCTTCATTCTTTCATTTCTCAACTTTTGTAAAGTGAAAACTCTCAAAAATCCTCTCTATTTTCTCTCTTGGCCGAAACCTCTCAAGCCACACATACACACTCACAACTTCCCATTTTCTCTTCTTATCATCCATCCACTTCAAGTAAGTAAAGATCCACTACTTCCACTCATCAAACTTTGTTATGGCTAAGTGATTTCTGGATATTTCAACTCCATGTTCCCATGATCTTTTAGTAGGAACAATGAGATATCTAAACAAAAATCCCGAACCATTACAAAGTAGATCTATCTTTTAAAGAAGTTTTCATACCAAAAGCTTTACTTTTATCCATCAAAAAGTCTTTTAAACAAAGGATCTTTTATAAAAATATGGTTTTTATGTTTTTAAAACTCATTTAAGCTTTTGATAAAGTAGATCCATCATCTTGTTACTCACAATCATGTAGGCATTTATAGTTTCATTATTACTTTGTTCATATGTGCATAAATAGTCTTTAACACTTTTGTCTTTAGTAAATGACTTTTCTAGTATATAGATCTATAAATAGATGGGTCCATGAAGTCAAAAAGAAAAGTACTTTACAAGAAAAAGACTTTTGAAAATTCGGATGACTTTGAAAACCAAGGTCAAAAACACTTTTAACAACTTCTAAACATGTATTTCATAAGAGAAATGAAGCCTATGGGTAATAGATAATGTTTAGTAGTGTTTTTCATGAGTCTAAAGGAGTTTTTACTAAAGAAAATGTTGGAAACAAGAAATGAAGTCCATAGGAGTTTTGAGTTAAAAGTTATGAAAACCAAATTCGTAATAATGGATGAAGGGTTAGAAAACACTATTTTTCCAACTTCAAAAATGATACTTTCTTAAATAAATGAAGTCCTTAGGATATAGGTATAATAGATACTTAAAGTTTCAAGTATAAAATATATTTTTCCTAAAGGAATCAACTTGAAAAATGAACTTTTGTAAATTCGGATTTTTGGAAACCCCATAGTAAAAGACCCACTTAAAAGTTTATAAATGAGGATTTTCTTAAAGAAATAAAGGCTTAAGATATAACTAATATGAGGGTCAAAATTTCTTTAAACAAAGTAGAGTTTTTCTAAAGAAAATCCTTGTAATATGTAGTTGTGGTCAAGTGTAGTGAATTCACTTACTAGACATTGGTATAAAATGGTTTCTAAGAAAAGTTTATTTTAAAATTCTTTAAATCTAAAAAGTTACAAGAACATAGACTCATTAAAGTTCACCTCATGACATTCATGATAGGGAAAATCATTACCATTGCATTTAGTTTCATTTTGTACTTAGGAATCTCAAGTGCATTCATGAAAACCGCATTTTTGGATTTGATAAACCCGCTGTACAGATCTGATCCCTCAATTCCGAGGCTTAGATATTTTCAAAACTTGATTTAAACTTCGCATTTAGAAAGCTCTTCCGAAGTAGATAGAAATCGATATAAAATTTGCGAAATTCCGAGTTAAAATGACCAAGTTATGGCTGTTTTAAGTTGGAATTCCCGCTTAGGACGCGAATTACGAATTTGATAAGTTCGTATGAAGTCGTTGGATTAGTTTGAGTTGAAATACTGATTAGAGTATTTCTTCCTTTTTAGGTTACCCCGAGTTCGACGTTTTCCCTACCACCGGATTATTATTACTAGAAGACCGGTGATCCAATGGCCGTGTGAGTTTTTCTTCCCAATTCATTTATTGTATGTGCTTGTAAAGTAGTGCACTAGAATGTAGGTCAATTGAATGGAATATGAATAATGGGGATTAATGGGAAATTACATGATTGATGATGATGTGAGAACACAAATTAAGAATATCGAAACCGGGTGATAAACTTTGATTGTATAGTTAGCTATGATGGATTGTCTGATAAATTGATTGATCGCCTAAGTAAATTGGCTTAATCAACTACTTGAGTTAATGATAAATTGACATGTGCATATCACAAGGGGATGGAGCATGAGCATTTGTAGGTTAGTCGTGAACCATAAACGACATCGAATAATCGTAGGTTAGTCGTGAACCATAAACGACATCGAATAATCGTAGGTTAGCCGTGATCCATAAACGGGATATTGTTAGTACCGCAGGATTCGTTAATCTGCTAACCCGGGATGGAGGGCGCAATTCCATCCACATATGATTTCTGGTTGGTCATATGTATGTTGAACTCATGTGTTTGATGCATACACTTGCTTGATTAATAACTTGATTGAATTGTTGTGACATAAATGTTTTTGTGGAAGATTACACTCACTAAGCTAGTGTAGCTTATACCCCAATAGTTGTTTAAATGAGCAGGTTATTCCATGAATGCTAGGTGGGGACTGAGATGGTTGAAGCCGAGAATGATTTCGGGATTCCGGCAAGGCATAAGAATGCGTGAAGTTTTTGGCTAAGCTTTACGTTTCGCTTTGTAATAGTTTTATGTAGTGAAGTCTTGATAGGAATGTAATTGAAGTTTGATGAACTGTATTTTGAAGTATGGTGTTTTGTATTTGGAGTATAGTGGATTGTATTTCCTTTACATTGTTACTCAATTGTATCAACATAAAATGTATCATTCCGATTTGTCTCCTTTATGTGTTAGACGCCTTGTACATAGTATGGAAGCCTTCGCGTGACTGAGGTGGTCATTCTTATGCTTTAATATTGTGTACGGCGGACTGCCACGTTTAGGGTACCCTTCAGGGCGTGACAGTATTAATGTGTGTGTGTAATAAAATTATTAATTATGTCTTTTATACATTAAGGTGTTAGTTAAGTTAGATTTATAAAATTAATCTTGGTTTTCCATAAGATTAGTTGATAGAGTTTTCTTTAATTAAGTTAGCATTTATGCCCAAACGAAGCCCAAATGAGACTCAAATTCACCCAAATTACAAATTAAAGTTGCATACACCTTAGAGGGTAAATTTGGAACATGTTTTATGCATAATTATGCTTAATTGAACTCCCTTTTTGCAGCCCTAATATTTTACACGAATTTTGCTTCTTCTTTCTTTCTTTTCTTCTTCCTCTTTCAATTCCATTTCCAAGTTCAAATCAAGAACAATATCAAGTTTTAAAAATCAAAGTTCTCCTCGAGACAAAGTATATGTATGTGAGTTGATTTAATTATGATTGTTGTTTTGTTTTTCTTTCTTGAAGCGGTTGTATGAATTCTTGAATGAAATGATTTTAATGTATCTAAATTGTTTGTTCATGCTTGGGATGAGCTAGGAATATGTTTTATGAGTATGAGAGGTTGTGCATGTATTGTAGAAGTGATATGAAGTGTTGGGAGGATGTGAAGAGGATTTGTGTAGGAAAATTTAGAATGGATTGAAGTGGAATTTGAAATGTTTAATTGTGTTGATTTCTTGTGTTGAGTTGCTAAGATTGAATAGTGTAGGTAGAGGTTAGTATATGAGGTTGAAAATGTAGTTGAGGAAGGTTTTAAAATGTTTTAGGATTGAATTTTTCAAAGTAGAAAAACAGGGGATTTGTGTTTTTCGTTTAAGCCTGTTTTTAAAACGTACGCCGGCACCTGAGAATTCAACACCGCCGGCATAGAGGCAGCGTTGGATTCAAATTTCTTAACGCCACTTTGCTACACCGCCGGCTTTTACAATAAAAAATTGCCAGCGTTTGTTCTTCAGAACGTACGCCGGTTATTTGAGTTTCTAAGCCGCCGGCTTTCGCTAGAAAAGTCAGCCGGCATTCATTCATTCATATTGTATGCTGGCCGCCAGGCATCAAGGCTGCCGGCGTATGTGTCAAAGCTGCCTGCGTATCTGGATAAGCGGACGGCTTAGACCTCTCTGGACGTTTTGAAAATTTTAGGTTTTGGATTCCACACCGGCTCAAGGCCACCGACGTAGGATGAAAGGCAGACGGCGTACCCTTGAACACTGCCAGCGTTGGCAGTGTTGATTTTCAGAGTATCAAACATCGGCTCAAAGTCGCTGGCTTTGGCTGCCGGTGTATCCCCTGCGCTTTTGAAATTTAAAAACTTTTTCTAAAATTTTCTGAAGTTTGTTATTTGAGCAATTAAGTACTTATTAAGCGATTTACGATATAATAGGATGTTTAAATGCTTATTTATGACTTTGTATTCAATTATTTGAATTTCTTTGATTTATTTGTGATATATAGAGATAATATGAGTATAATTGTGAGAGTGAAATCTATATTTATTGATTTATTGATTATTGTGATATTTCTATTTCAGTTAAGGATTCTTCGGTCAGTTCTTCACCGAGAGATCCTAGTTATATACTAATGGGTTCAGGTACGCAATAATTTGTTTGATGATTGCTAGGAATAGGCATTCCTAATATGATTTAAATTGATTTGACTTAATATTTGAATGAATTGGATGTCTATTACGCTATTTAATCTGGTCCGAGGAGCAGCAAACCTGTCATGATGCAATGAAATGTTAGTTAGGCGCTTAACCAAGTCATGATGCAATGGTATGCTATGATGCAATAGCGATTCTTTTTGATTAAGTGGGTAGCCGATAGGGGGGAATAGTATATGAGTAACGTTTGCTTAAACTTAGGGGGAAATACCATGATTTAGTTCAAAGTTTATGGGAACTTGTGAACTAAGCTCATGTTATGGACTGAGTTTAACTAGAGTCGGGCAACGGCTTTTAAACCCTAAATGAAGCTATTATCTTCATGAAATAGATATAGGAGATATAAGTATTCGGACTGCTTATATCAACCCCCTGAGCAGCTGCTGTTACTCAGGATCCCTGAATTCCCGAAGCGTGACCGGGGTTTGAATACCCTCTTGTTGATTTGTGAAAGAAAGGGTAATAAAGATAATCACCATCTAATGATGCATTACATTGACTTGATGATTTGTTTTTGCATTGGTTATTGTGTACTGGGCCTCTGGCTCACTTTTGCTGCTTTGTAGGTATTGGAGACGAGTTTTATGATGATTTGGGCTATGGGTCCGATTTCGAGAGATTTTGGATGAGTGGGACGAATAGGATCCGATCACCTTGGACTTTTAGGAAGAATTTTTGCTAAGGGAAAAATTATGTATAGAAGGCTTGTTAGTTAAGCCTATTTGTTGTAAAGACCTTAAGATCCTCTAGGGTCCTTTTGTTTAAGCAAACATGTAATTTTTTTTGTAGTGTCTTGTATGGACACTAAACAGTGTTTATATGATGTAAATGTATGTATAGATTGCTTTTGTTAGCAATCTTGTTTTGTTTAAAAGTTCTTTACAAAGTATAGTGGTTTTGATCAAACAATTTTCATAAACTGTTAGGTTTAGGACAACCTTACATATAATGTGAAAACGTTATATGTGGTTGGGGACTCGGTACTCTAAGTCTCAGGATTTAGAGGGTCGAGTCTTTACAACCTGGTTTTACAAGTCAGGTTAAGCATAAAATTTGTCATACGTAGTGGTTTTGAATTTGAAAACTATTAAGTTCTTATTTTACTTTTAAGGATTTTCTCTTTCTTCAAGATTAAGAAATTTCTGGGTTTGTTCAAGATTTTGGACTAGTTGAAGTTCGGTTTTAATTAGGAGTCATTTTTAAAGTTTATTTTAAATGTTTATTTTGGAATTATTTACTAAAATTTTCTGGGGCTTACAAAAATAATTAATATATAAGATATGATTTGATAGAAGATGTATTGGAAAAGTAAAAATAAGAAAATAGGTATATAGGTAGCAAGAATAGGTAGTAAGGAAAAGTATAGATAGGTGAATAGTAATAAATAGTAGAGAAGTATAATGAATAGTAAACAAGACTAATAAGTTTCTGGTTGTAAAGAAAATATACGTATAAATGCGATATATGTAATTTTTAGCTACTGAAAAATTTCAAAACTAATATTTTTAGATTTCTTGTATTATTACGAGTCTAACAATATAAACGAAATATTTTTACCATCCGGTGTTGCCAGGTATGGTTTTCGAAAACTGATCCCATTTGGATTCGAAAGACACTAAAAATGGGCGATTATGATTTTTTATACATTCCTATATGATTACTGTCATGCCTCGAAGGGTACCCTAAACGTGGCAGTCCGTCGTACATAATATTAAAGCCTAGGAATTACCGCCTCAGTCATGCGAAGGCTTCCATACTATGTACAAGGCATCTTACCCATGGAGGAGACATATCGAAGTGATATGTTTTATATTGATACAACTTGAGTAACTGTAAACCCCCAAATTTTTGGAATCGGTTTAAGCCTAAAACCCTAAACGGAAGTCAACCGAGGCTCTAATGGTCAATGAAACCCTAGTTAGACGTAATAGCTTAAGTCCGGCACTCCCGAATAAGAAACTCGATGAGGATAAGTAGAAGTTTAGAATGTAGAATAGTGCGGAATTATCTAAGGTAGCATAAAAAGATCAGATTAGTAAAACCGCAACTCGTCTCGAACTCGATTGGACACGATTCTTGAAAAACGTGTCTCGGATCCCGAAATAGTACAAATATTCCGAATATACCATTAGACTAGTAAAAATATAAGGATTTCAAAAATATCAATTTTGTAAGTTTTTGGTAAGTAAAATAACAGATATCGCATTCATACGCATATTTTCTTACTACCGGTACTTTATTAGTCATATCTACTTTACATTACACTATTCATTACTATTCTACACTATTCTTTTATCTCTACTTTTTCTTACACCTACTCTTACAAACACCATAACCTATAACCTTTACTTTTTACCTTTCCCATAACTTTATTTCACATCTACCTTACATATTACTTCTTTTAATTAACAAAAAGCAAAAAAATAAAATCTCTCCCCCTCTCTATCAAGATGGCCGGCGCCCCCCTTGCCCCCTCTCCTTAAATTTGTTTCAATTTTTATTTATTTTAATTATACAAAAATTCCTCCACATTTTCCTATAAATACCCCCCTCCTCTTTTACTTCTTTCACACAATTGCTACCCACAAATTCTTACAAAAACTCTCCCAAAATCTCTTCTCAAAATTCTCTCAAAATATCCTCCCAAAACTTTCTCAAATTTATTCCAAAACAACTTCTACCAACAACTAAAACCCATAACCACATAACAATACCAAAGTCTTCTTTAGGTAACCATCTCCTATTATTTTCTTCTTCTCATGTCATGTAACTTTACATGACCATAGTGTGAGTTTTCAAAGACTAAATGTTATGGAAGCTACATTATGTTCATGTATTGTTCTTGTTCATGAAAATCTATTTATGTTTATGTTATTATTTTTGTTCATATTATTGTTACTATATCTAAGTATTATTATCTATATATATAAATATACATATTCTTTAGAGCATATAAGCTCACTTGCAATTTATTTATTTGTGCAATGCAATTTATTCATTTATTCCATCGCAATTTATTTATTTATTCCTTGTTATTTTAAAACTAGTCTCTAGTCTTAGACTTGTCCTCATCAAGTCAAAACAAATTTTTCTTTCTTTCATTTTATTTTTATTTTTATTTTGGGACTAGTCTACTTCTTAGTCCTAGGAGCTTTGATAAAAGCTAAGACTCCCAATACTTGACTTTATTATTTATGTTATTTTGTTTGTTATTATTTTCTCATAATTCATGTTCATTTAAATTGTTGTCCAAAATTTCAAGTTCTAAAACTAATTGACAAAAAGGAGATTTTGACACTTAGAAATAAGTTTATGAAAGGTATAAGATCTATGGTTTAAACAAAAATAAAGTTAACTCTTTTTAAGTTACAAAAAGAATCCACTAAGATTTTAGAAATTACTTTTTACTATAAAAAGCTTCTTAAAACACTTATTATCCAATATTGTTTTTATAAAGGAAATAAATTTTTATACAAGGATAATTTCTATGAAAAACATAAATGAGGAAAGGATGAGGAATTTTCAAATAAAAGATTTTTGCAAACAAATAGACAAAGAAATTTGTATAGGAAAAATAAATAGGAAAAATGGTATTAATATAGAAAACATAGAAAGAAGAAAAGTTATTTTCAAAAAATTACTTGGAAATATATATACATAAGTCAACATAAAACATCTTTGGAAAACAAAGGAAACAAAATATTCATTTTAAGAGACCTACAAAAATGAATTCTTGTAAACTATATATTTTCTAAAAAACTCCAAATCGACATGATTTTACTTGAGCAACATGAATGGACAACAAACACTTGATCATGGATAAATATGAGCTAAGTAACCATAAAAAGAGAATTTTGCAACTATATAGATAACTAACTATTTATCAAACAAATTTTGATTGCTTGAACCAAAGTTGTTTTTGTGTTGGAAAAATCCGTAGTAAATTTTGTCGCCACTGTTTTAGAGCCTATATGACCTTGTTTGTTAAAAATAATTTTAGAAATGGGTAGATCTTTTCGAGTAGATAGAAATCGGTATATTATATGCAGCGATTCCGAGTTAAAATGACCAGGTTATGGCCATTTTAAGTTGGAACTTTCCTTTATACGAACTTTAACGTTCTTTTGATCTTGTTTTGTCAAAATTCAAGAAATACTTATTGTGGGTATTTTCTTTGGCTAGGTGACTCCGAGGAAGGATACCTTTATCTCGAAGATTATTTCGATTAAGATGAGTGTGTGAACGACTCATCCGCATAAAAGAATAGTCGACATGGCATCGTGAGTTTATTTCGCTTAAATGCTATACTTGTTGTGCTTGTAAATTAGTTGCATTAGAGCTAGGAAAAGACGAATGGACATGTATGTAAAATGATTCTTGAAAGAATCTTAAGAATATCGAGGCCAGAATTGGTTTAAATGATTGTTTTAGCATAACACTTGCTTTGTATGAAATTCTTTAATTACCTTGAATTTGATAATAATAATATTATGATATTATAAATTAAACGAATTCATGCATACCACAAAGTGAGTCACATTACATTTTGGGTTATATCCTTGGGTGAGAAGGATAGTAAGCTCATGTCGAAAGCAACACTTGGAGGAGATTCGAAAGCGATTGCTTGGCATTATGGAAAAGAGAATTGCTTGGCGGAAGATCTGAAAGCAAGGCTCAATTCAAGTAGACTTCATATGCTTGGCGATATTGATCGAAAGCATAAAACTTTTTACTAAAATACTTGTTTTGAGGTTTTGTATCACCAAACCCCGAATAGAGGGCGCAAATCCATTCAACATATAGTTCCCGAAAACTATATGTCTTGTTTGCCCACGTGTATGTTGCATTCCATTTGTTTGATTAAATAACTTGTTTGAAATTTTGTTACAAGAAGTTATTTATGGAAATAATTCTCACTAAGCCTGTTAGTTTATCCCCATAGATATCTTTTGCAGTTTCCCTATTTATGGTTAAGGCCACAAGGACCCTACGGTCAGGTAATTTCTTTTTGATAAAGGAAATTTTAGATGAAGTGTAGTATTAGTAATGATGTACAAATATTCTTGTAATAGATTAGTAATTAAGGGAAATGTCCCTAGTTGTAAAGATCGTTGTTATAAGTAATTGAATATTATGAATCCTCTTTCTTAATATGTTATTATATCTTCTTAAACTTCATAATTCCAAGTATGGTCCTCTAAAATTGTGAGAGCACGCCTTACACTTAATATCAAAGCTTTTGGGAGTGGCTAAGGTTGTCATACTTGAGCTTTAATATTGACTGTGGCGGACTGTTACATTTAGGATACCTTTAGGGCGTGACAGTAAATGTAAAGTAAATAAACTTCACTATACTTCAATTACAAATCCACAAATTTCACTACATAAATTATTACAAAATATTCCACAAAACCTAGTAATATTTCAAGCATCCTTTATTTCCTGCCAGAATTCCGAAGTCATATTCGGCTCCAACCATCTCAGTCCCCAAGTAGCATTCTCCTATCAACCTGTTTATTCAAACATCTATTGGGGTATAAGCTACACTAGTTAGTGAGAGTTTCCCTTAATTTCTTACCATAACAAGCAAGTTATAATTCACCATATGCTATGGATGAACAACACATGAGCAGACAAGCATATGACTTTCCGATAGCCATATGTGAATGGATTTACGCCCTCCACTCGGGGTTAGGATGTCCATAAGACATGTAACCATAATTCCAATCTTAAGTGGGATAGTCCATAAGTCATGCAACCATAATCCGATCTCTTTCTCTTAGTTATACAACCCTTGTTGTTTTATTGTAGTAGTTTTATGTGCCTACCTCACATCTGTTAATTTAAGCGATCTCGCATCCTTAATATTAACAAGGCCCTTACCTTCCGCTAAATACTTTTGTCCCACCAAGGTATATTACCTAATGCAATGTAACTCAAAACGTGATATGCATGTATAGTTTATTCATATAATCGTGGCATGTTAATTATGTAGGTTAAGAGCGATCATAGAGAATTTCAAACAATTCAAGTTTATGCTAACTCATACAATGTTCTTACAACAAGTCTCGTCTCGATATACTTGTCATTCATTCAACCAAGATTATATCACAACTCATCACAATTTTATCTTTTCCTAGTTCTAATGCAACTAGCTACAAGCACAATCAAGGATAACAAAATAAGAGGAAAACTCACTTCGGCCATTGGATCACAGGTCTTAGTAAAAGTAATCCAGTGGTAAGGAATCGTCGATTTGGGGTCACCTAAAAAAAAGAATAAATACCCTAATAAGTATTTCATCACTTAACTAATCCATTCTATCTCATACGAACTATCAAATTCGTAATTCTCGTCCTAAGCGGGAATTCCAACTTAAAACGGACCATAACTTGGTCATTCTAACTCGAAATTTAGCAAATTATATATCGATTTTTATCTACTTCAAAAGATCTATCTAATCCTAATATCATATTTGAGTTTTGAAAACTTTGAAGCTTTCGAAAAGATTGGATAGATTAGAACAGTAGCGAAATCCAAATGGAAAAATTGATTTTGTGAAAGTTCAAGGAGTTTTACTATCCAAAGCAAGTATACATGCAATATGAAAGTTACTATCATAATGATATGCCATGAGATATATATATTATACACACACACATGTTCTGATGATATTGATTAAAAGAAATTTTTAGAAAACTTTTTCTTTGTAAGACTTTATAAAAAATCATCTTAGAAAAGCTAGTATTGTATTCTTGACAATCCTCACTTGTTTTTAGAAAAATTCCTTGATAAAATTTGTTTATTCTTGTTAAAATTAAGCCTTCATTATATATATTCCTTAAGGCCTTTGTTTTTCAATAAAAATTTCCATTTTACACTTTATAAACATGTTTTTAAAATTGATTCATCCAAAATCCGTTTTTGTAAAAATTGTTTTTGTGGTGATTCCTTTATGTAAAAACCATTTGATATTTAGAAAATTAAGGCTTAACCATACCTAGCCATTAAGGACTTCATTTCTTTAATAAAAATTCTATTTTGAGTTTGAAAAGTAAGTGTTTTCATGATCTCACTCCTAAAATTACGAATTTCCTAAGTTGACTAGCAACTCAAACTTTTTTTTCCTACTTCATTTCTACTCTTTGTTCTACATATTTTTCTTAGCAAATCCCATCTTAATTTATAAAAATCATTACTTGATGATACCTATGACCTAAACTCTTTATTTTTTATATAAAACACAAGTTTTGAAGTTGATAAAAGGGTTTTGAAGGCATGGTTTTGGAACCATCCGAATTTACAAAATTTGGATAAAACTCAAATTGCATATTTTGTAATCTCTTCCTATTTTTGAGAATTTCTACTAGTAATCTACCATTTACTTATCAAAATATCTTCTATTGATACCTATTTCATAAGCCTTCCATTTTCTAAACAAAACTTTCATTTTGGTGTTGAAAAATGGGTTTTCAAAATTGGTCTTGGTTGAGATCCGAATTTACAATTTTTTTTGGACATATCTTTTGATAAAATCCATCTAAGCTTAGGAAAAATCATCCTTTACATATCCTATTTAAGAGCCTTCCATTTCTTAAATAAAAACTTCATTTTTGAGTTGGAAAACAATGTTTTAAACTATGCCTTGGCCTAAATCCGAAAATAGATTTTTATTTGAAAATAACTTTTGAAAATCATCTTTGATTCTTATAAAAGGAAGTTTTGATGATATACATCCACTAAACCTTCATTTTCTCAACTAAAACTTCTATTTTGAGACTTGGAAAGTGGTTTTTAAATATAAGTTTTGTCAAGATACGGAATTTCACTATTTTTATTCAAGTTCAAATCTAAAATCTATACATAATATGAACATGAATATAAAAGAAATACATGTAGTAAACTATAAACTCATAGATCTAAACTTTACTCCTCAAAATCATTCATTTATGATATCTATTCCTTAAGCCCTTATTTTAAATGAAAAATACAAATTTTAAAGTTGAAAAATAGTTTTTAAATATGGTCCCTTTTTATCCGAATTTTCAAAAATGATTTTTGTTGAAACTAAAATAGATTTTGAGCTTTCTAAAACTTTTCTACTAACATCAAGCTATTAAAGTTATTTAAGAAAATAAATTAAAAGTCTAATGCATTTATGAACAAAAAACAATTAGATCTAGTTTACTATACTAGTTATAAATGCATGAACACTATGATGGTTATGTGAATGATGAATATATGCATAAATCATTAGCAATAACAAAATAATAACTTATATAACAAGATCTAAAACATAAACAAAATCAAAGCTACAAAAAAGTTAGATCTACAAAATATAACTACTTTTAGTAAGAAAATAATCATGGATAAGAGGAGTGTTTCATTTTGGCATCATCATCCTTAGCCTTTAAGCTCATGGAAGGTCATTTGATGCATGAAACTCTCACTATACTTTACCTATATCATCTATGAAAGCTTAAGAAGAAGGTTTACTCTAAAGATCTTCAAGAATGGAGTGTGGAAGCAAGAAATGGAAATGGGGGTAGCTTGTATTCTCTTGCAAGAACAAGGAAAGAAAGAAATAAAGAGAGGAAAAGAGAGAGTAAATGGTTTGTAGGGTTTCAAAGGAATGAAAATAAGTAAATAAGAGGCATTAAATAGAGAGAGAGGAGTATATTAATTGGAAAAAAAAATAAACAAGTGCAGCAAATGGGGAGGGGCTGCACGTGAACTTCAAAGGAAGCAGAGAGAAGGGTGTTTAATTGTTTTGTAACTTGATTTTTTGAAAGTGTAACTTATGTTACTTAATTTGCTAACTAAATGAGATTTTAATTCATTATATAAATCATTAAAATAAAAGAAAAGAGGCTATTATTAGGGGTGTGGTCAGCTATCCAAGCATGGGAAGGGAGTGTAAAATGAGTGAATGAAGACTTGAATAATGTGTAGAAGTGACAATTGAAGTGTATTTGAAGTATGGGTTGAAAAAGTATTTTTTATTAAGAAAATATATAAAATAAAATTAAGAAAAATATCTTTAAATGAATGGCAAAATTTTAATAAATAAAATTAAATAATTATTTGAATTATTTTAGTATTTCAACAAATATGTTACCTGTATGATCAAAATACGCGAATATGAGCTATAAATGATATTTTTATAACTCGAAAAATTCTAAAAAATTATTTTATGAAAATAAAAATATTTTTCAAATACTTTTAATTATTAAATTAATTTATTTTATTTTTAATATCGGGTCTTAAACAGAAACTGATCCCGTAAAAACCCGAAACGAACTAAATTTTGGAAAAACAGAATTTTCTATAATATATAAAATATTTATCTAAAAATATAAGGGTTTACAAGAATAATAAAATTTGTAATGAATAGTGTGAATAGTGCTAAAAGACTAGTTAATTACCGGTAGTAATAAAATACGAAGGAAATAAAAAATCAGATATTTTTAGTTATAAAAAAATTATAAAATTGCTATTTTAGAAATCTTATGAAAATACGAGTCTAACGGTACTAATGGGATATTTTTGACATCTTGAGCCCGGGACACGCTTTTTGGAGTCTGTATCCGAACGAATTCGAAATATGTCAAAAATTTACCAATCTGATATTTTTAAGCGACCTTATATTACTACGAGCCATTCTACACCCTTAAACTACACCTCGGCCTCTAGGGTTAAGGATGCGAGATTGCCGGACTTAAACTACTGTATTCCACTTAGGGTTTCCGGGTGATTCTCTGGTTTAGATCTTTGCTAATTTGGAAACTGATATTTTATGTTTATAAACATATTTAATTTGAGAAATTTATTTTAAATTTTATTTTTGTAAGTACTTAATATCTCTTAACGTTTTCTGAATTATTGAATTGGGTAAATTTCTGAAGGTTAATCATTATTTACTTTTTAATAATTTGTTTTGGCTCTATATTACCCGATTTTATAAGTCAGAGTTACGTATAGAATTTGTTTATGTAATGGTTTTGAAATTGAAGACTGTTGTGTTCTTATTTTATTTTTAGGGAATCATTTCCTCAAGATTAAGAAATTTCTAGATTCATCATGATTTAAGACTAGTTGAAGTTCGGTTTTAATTTGGAGTCATTTTTAGGGTTTATTTCGAAGTTCATTTTGGAATTACTTACTGAAATTTTCTGGGGCTTACAATTACGAACTATAAAGCCATTACTTAATTTTGTTGTCTAGGGCTTAAGAACATAGGATCGCCGGATCTAAACTTTAGAGTTTTGGTATAGGTTTTTGTTGATTAAGGTTTTCGGTTAACTTCCGGTTCTAGGGTTTGAACTTAGAAATCATCGTAAAATATAGTGGTTTACAATCGGTTAGTTGGGAAAAATCGAGCATGTAATTCAACCTTCCCAAAAGGCCTCTGACCTCTTTATTGTTTTTGGAGGAGGTAATTCCATTATTACTTTAACCTTATTGGGGTCAATTTCAAATCCTCTTCGACTGACTATAAACCCTAAGAGTTTCTTGATGTCACTCCAAAAATGCACTTTTCAAGGTTCAACTTCAATTGAAATTTTCTCAACCTTCCAAAAAGCTTTCTTTAGTACATCTACATTATCTTCTTCTCTTTTGTCTTAGCAATCAAGTCATCGACATATACTTCGACCTTTTGTGCATCATGTCATGGAGTAATGCTAGCATCACTCGTTGGTAAGTTGCACCAACGTTTTTGAGATCGAAAGGCATCACTTTATAACAAAAAGGCCCAAGTACTGACAAAAGTCGTCTTAGTTTTGTCCTCTTTAGCCATTCGTATTTGAATTATACCCTGAGAATCCATCCATAAATGAGAAAAGATGGCTTCCGATAGTATTGTCCACCAATACATCTATATGAGGCAATGGGAAGTTATCCTTTTGCATTGCTTGGTTTAAGTCCCGAAAAACCACATAAATTATAACTTTCCCATTCTTTTGAAGAATTAGTACAATGTTTGCCACCTACTTGAGTAATCTGATACTTCAATAAAGCCGACTTTGAGTAACTTTCTAACCTCTTATTGATTTACAGCAGCAAATTTAGTCTAAAATGCCTCAGCTTTTGTCTCTTGGGTTTAATGAACTCCTTGGTCGGCAGTTTATGAACCACAATTGACTGTCTAAATCGAGCATGTCTTCATATGACCATAGGAAAATGTCCAAGTATTCGGCTAAGAGTTTAATCAAGCCGCTTCTCACTCTTTTAGGCAAATTACCCTTAATTTTCAAATTCCTAGGACTCTCTTTATTCCCAAATTAATCATCTTAATGGGTTCTAAGGTTTGAATTCCTTCTTGTTCAAAGTTCATCCAATTTTCCTGTATTCTAGTTGATAATCGACATCATCTTCATCGACTAACCAGTAGGGATGGGGGTAATATCGACATTTTCATTTATTACAGGCGCAAGATATCTCTGAACTTCATCGCAATGATCGGATCTAGAAAAATATAAATGATAAGTGTACGAGCATATGAAAAAAGAAGAGAAATTCAAAAGGAAAAGATTTTCATTGATATAGAAGGTGTTTGGTTACACTTATTTGAGCATATCACAAAACAAAAATACATAACAACACCTAATCATGGGATCAAACCTTACTCAAAAAACTTAAAACTATCATAAGGAACGAAAACCAATTGTTCAAGATTGCCTTATTTGCCGGGGTGATCCTAGAAACATTTGGTTGTTGAATGTGATGAGGCTTTAGAAAGGAGTCCTTAATGTGCGGAATCTTGATGGCTAGATCATATTCCTTTTCTGACTTCTTCTTCTAATCACGTTTTTCATTTCCGCCACTTCAGCTGGGGTAAGAGAGTAGCCTAACCCAAAGGTTTTGACATGGGTTTCTTTCTCCTTATCTAATACACATACTTCTTCAAACATTTGGAGCCCGAAATCTTCCTCCCCTTCTTTCTTGATGTCGGGAATAGCCGTCTCATTGTATATGGCATAATCATGCTCGCCTATAACAGTGATAATTTGGCCATTTGCTATGAATTTTACCCTTTGGTGCAAACTTGAAGGGATCATACCAGCAGCGTGGATCCATGGTCTTCCCAACAACAAGTTGAATGTTCATGGGATATTAGCACCTAGAAGGGTATGATGAAGGTTTGTGGCTCGATGATGACCTCTAACTCAACTTCTCCCACAATCTCTCTCTTAAAGCCATCAAATGCCCAAACAGTAGTAGCATTAGTCTTGATATTTGATGGCTCCAATTCTAACAGATTCAAGGTAGCTAGAGGGCATACATTGAGGGAAGACCCATATCAATAAGGACCCATGAAATGACTTTATCATTACTCTTGACTACTATGAACAGGGCTTTATTATGCTACGCTCCTTCCTCTCCCAATTCTTCAGATAAGAACGTGATTTGATTTGTTGCAAAGATGGAGCCTACCACGTGCCCGATAGTGCTTTCTAGTATACCCTTGGGAGCTTTTACTTCTTTAAGAACCTTGAACAAAGCTTCATGGTGGACCTCAGAGCTTACCAGTAAACTCATAAGTGATATTTGGGTGGGTGTCTTAGCCAATTGCTCCACCATCTTAAATTCATTTGCTTTCACAACCTTGCAAGCGTTAACCTCTCATCCTCTTTCTTTCTTTCTTTCTTCTTTGTCTTGATGAGGTGGCTCCTTAGTCATGTTCTTTCCGCTTGGGTCATAAATTCTTCTTGATCAAGTGAGACCACTGATCATTGCCATGAAGGCATGATTGACTGCCCAGTAATTAGATGGAGCAGCTTTGTAATTATTTAAAGCAGTTGGTACAAGAAAACTATAGCTTTTGGGCTTTATCAAAGTGTTGTTTCTTCCACATTTTTGGACCACTGAATCTTGATCGACCTTGGGCCTCCTCGATCATTCCTATAAATTCTCCCTCATCATGTTTTTCTTGGGTATCTTTGTCATTCTCTTCAAACTCTAAGCCTCATCCAGTTGCATGGGCATTAGCATGAATTTATGGTTTAAACCAAAGTCCACTAGATATTGGTATTTCCTTTTCTCCTAATGTTAACAGTTGGATCTCCTGCCTAACACCTCTTCCATAACTCTGATTGGGTGCTTTGTCTCCTTGGTTTCGAGATTAACATTTCCATGATATCCTTATTCTTGATGACCCCATCTTGCAAAAGTTAGTAGATGGCTGGTTTAGTCTTAGTATGATCTCCCAGATTAATGTAAAGCAAATGTCCATCCTTTGAAGTTCTACGCCATTTGTTCTATGGTGATAGGTAATTCATCTAAATTCACTTTAGGCTCTAGAGCTTCAATGGTGATCATGTGGATCACAAAACCATGATTCGACAAAGGATAGGTTGAAACATTTGGAGTTTCAATAAAGTCTAATTGGATTATCTTTGCATCGATGAGATCTTGAATTTTGTGTCTGAGCCTCTAACAATCATCTGTAGGATGTCCTACTTGTCCGAGATGGTATTCACATTTTAGTTTTGGATTAAAATTTTTTGGTTTATAACCCTTCCTTAGAACCTCAAAGTTGATTAAGTTATCGACTCTTAATTTAGCCACACTTTATTGAGTGGAACCATAATCCAGGTGAACTTTCATTTTCTACCGAAACTGGGCTATTGGTTTGGAATTGTTGTTTGCAAATTCAAATTTGGATTGGTTGCCAAAACAAAAGGCAGAGATGGTCTAGCAAAGTTTAAAGTGTTGACTACACTTATAGTCGAATCCTTTCCTTTGTATGGTGTAGTTTTTGCATTGGGGATTTCGTTTCAGATTGCAGCTTCCTAGTTGAGACAGCATACAACGTCCATAGGCAGCTTCCTAAGACGGTAGTTCACGAAGGTCTCGTCACGTCTTTAGGGAAATGTCGGGATTTTTTTTTTTTTTTAACCTCAGGAAAGTCAACTATCAAGGAAAACAAATAGGGATCCGATCTTAAGCTAGAGTTCCCATCTTGTTACTATCTATCTTAAGGTCTATTCCTACTATCTTATATCTAAAACTTGGGCTCTGATACCAACTTAAACTGTCACGCCCCGGAGGGTACCCTAAACGTGGCAGTCCGCCGCATACAGTATTAAAGCAAATGAATGACAACCGTAGTCATGCAGGAGCTTCGATATTTATGCAAGGCGTGCTTCCAAGATAGTAGGAGACTCTTAGGGGTGTTACGTTTAAATAGATAGCAAGAATAAGCATGGATAATCATAAGTTCTTCATTTCATCATACAAAAGTACATCTTCTTAGGGGCATTCCCCCTTAAGGTCTTTGATCAACAATACTATTCATCAAAATAAACATATTTACTACATAAGTCTACTATAGAGATTTTTCCTAGAAGTCTATGTTCAAAACTAAAAATACATAAACTTCCTCCAAAAACTCCTAGTAGCAGCTCGTACCTGCGCGTACGGGGCTCCTCGGGGCCAACCAAAGATAATCATACTGTAATAGAAACTATAAGGGTATAAGCATGACTAGCTTAGTGAGATAATTCCAACTATAAGACATTTCCAAAATTTAGCCAAGTATTTTAATCAAAACATATGAAAATGCATCATCCATATGAACATGTAAGATACACATGATTAACCGGAAATCAAGTGTAGCATGGATTTAACGCCCTCCATGACAAGGGTTGGGTGGTTACAGGCCCATACGACCATCAATATTAGCAGATTTACCGGCTCCTGCTTGCCCTGTAGACTTTCCGGCTCCTACTAGCCATCACGTAGACTTACCGGCTCCTACCAGCCACCACTACGCTTTCCTCGTTTCCCCACACGAAGAAAAGTAGTGAACAAATGTAATTCATGTGTATGATATGCATGAGTAATTTCAAGTTATCATTTGGCCATATAAGTTGAATTCATATTAAAAGTGATCAACCATAATTTCATCATATCAACATATAAATCACACTTTATTTAACACTTTGTATTTCGATATTCTTAACCTTCGTTCAACAATTATTTCATAACAAAGGTTTATTTATATTTTTCCTAGTTTTCTAATGCTACTAACTACAAGCACAAACAAGGAAATGAACTTAGGAAAAGAATTAACTCACTCCATATCGGTGGATCTAATCGTAGTAGTCCTCCGGATAGATGATCTCGGGTCCCTCGTCACCTAGACAAGATGAAATACCCAAAATAAGTCTCTCATAAGACTTCTATTCTTGAAGATTCTAATCTTTCTTAAAATCGCGGTAAAATCGTATAAGGGGAATTTCCAACTTAAAATGGCCATAACTTGCTCATTTTAGCTCGGAATTTCGCGTATAATATACCGTTTTCTACCTACTCGAAAAGATCTACGCATTTCTAAACTTATTTTCATAAAACTAAGTCGTTTGGTTCCGAAAAGATAGCGACCAGATTTGCCACGAATTTATGAAACTTGTTTTCCTTCTTTGCAAACAAAGCACTTTTGAAGAGATAATATTTCGAATGTTTTGTAAACTTTTTGAAAGGTATATACATATATATAATGACTCATAACAAATGTATGAAGTAAATGAAGTTGTCTCAACTAAGGTGTTAAAAGACTTTGAACTTGAGATTCTATTATATTTATTTTACTTTTGAAAGGTCTTGAGTTTTTGAGATGAATATTCTTTTTCTAAATGTAATTTCTTGTAATCTCTTTAAATTCCTAAGGTGTGGTTTTATTTCCAAAACTTGGTTTTCAAAGAGTAATGACAATTTTTGTTTCTTGTGATGAAAAAGGATATTTCTTAATGAAAAATAAGTTTTTCACAAAACCTTTTGTTTATGAAAAATCATTTTCAAGTATGCTCCAAGAAAAATCTATTTCCTTCATTTATCTAAAATGACCTTTAGTTTAAGAAGACACTTCTTTAAATTTTTGTTGAGACAAAAGCATTATGTTCATGCATGAATATGAACCATAGGCTATGAAAATATGAAAAGATAATAATTTAAAAGAAAAGCATATCAAGTATTGGGACCTTAGCTTCATCAAGGTACCCCGGGACTAAGAAAAGACTAGTCCCGAAAAAGAAAAGGAATTGTTTTGACTTGATGAGGACAAGTCTAAGACTAGAATGACTAGTCTTAAAATCAACTTAAATTAAATAAATTGCATGAAAGGTAAATAAATTGCAAGGCTATGAGCTTATATGCTCTAAATAGTATATATAGCTATTAGATATATTATAGAAATAAACATAAAGGAATATAGGAAACATAAAGGAACATAATAGAAACATAAATGATCATGGAGGAATTTTGATTATGAACAAAAACAAAGCATGAACCTAATGTTGCTTTCTTAACCTTCATGGTTTTAGAAAACACACACTAAGCTCATACTAAGTAAATGAACATGAAGAAATCTTGAGAAATTTCTTACCTAAAGAAGCTAAACTTAAGAGGACTTTCTTGAAGAACTCTTGAGAGGATTTGGAGAGAAATTTTAGTATAGTAACTTTAGAGATGAAGAAGTGTGAAAGAAGTGAAGGTATGAAGGGGTATTTATAGGAAAATGTGGGAGATAATTTGTTATTAAAATTAAAAAACAAATTGCATGGAAGAGAGATGGGGCCGGCGCCATTTTGATGCATGGGAGAGAGAAAATAATTTTTTTGTCTTTTGATTAATTAAAGTAAGAAATGAAAGATGTGAAGTTGTATTGGAAATGAAAATGTGTAAGAAATAGGTGTAAGGTTGTAAGAATAGGTTGTAAGAAAGTAGAGATAGATGAATAGTGTAGAATAGTAGAAAATAGTGTAATGTAAAAGTAACATGAAATTAAAACCGGTAGTAAGAAAGTACGCGTATAAAAGCGATATCTGATATTTTTAGTTATCGAAAAATTACGAAATTGATATTTTTGGAAATCTTATATTTTTACGAGTCTAACGGTATATTCGGAATAATTTTCCTATTCCGGGCTTCCACGTTTTAAGAATCATGTCCGATCGGGTTCAAAGGACACTCGAAATTCTTCAATCTGATATTTTTACGCAACCTATGGCTATTACGAATTATTAGGGCAAACTTTTCCAACTTCGTTTTCTAGGGCTAGAGAAAACGGTAATGCCGGAGTTTAAGCGGTCACGATATACTAGGGTTTTGGTTGACTTAAGAGTCCGTTTGACTCTCGATTAGGGTTTGGGTTTCGAATTTGGAACCGAAAATTCGGGAACTTACAACCTACCCCCTTAAAGAAAGTTTTGTCCTCAAAACTTGAAATTCATACCTGATTCCTTGAACAGACTTGGGTATTTCTGGCGTATGTCTTGTTCTGCCTCCCAGGTCGCTTCTTCACGTGAGTGGTTTCTCCATAGAACCTTCACATACTTGATTTCTTTGTTCCGAAGCTTCTGCACTTTGTGGTCTAGGATCTGAACCGGGTGCTCCTCGTATGTGAGATTTTCCTTTAGTTGAACAGGTTCTAGCTCTGCAATCCTGGTAGGGTCTGACATATGCTTCCGCAAGACAGACACGTGGAATACGTTGTGAATTCCAGATAGGCTAGGAGGTAGTGCTAGGCGATAAGCAAGATCTCCTACTCTTTCCAGTACTTCAAAAGGTCCAATGTAACGTGGGCTCAACTTCCCTTGTGGTCGAACTCGGCGAATACTTTTGATGGGATTCACCTTTAAGTACACGTGATCTCCAACTTCAAACTCGAGGGTACGTCTTTTCATATCCGCCCAACTCTTTTGCCTATCTTGTGCCTCCTTCATCTTTTGTCGGATGATTCGCACCTTGTCAGCTGTATCCTGTACTAAATCAGGTCCGATACTCAACTTTTCTACATCATCCCAAAACAAAGGAGACCGACATCTCCTTCCGTACAACGCTTCATAAGGTGGCATCTGGATCGTGGAATGGTAGCTGTTGTTGTAGGCAAACTCTACCAAAGGTAGGTGTGCATCCCAGCTACCTTTGAACTCTATCACACAGGCTCGCAGCATATCCTCCAATGTTTGTATCGTCCTTTCTGACTGACCATCCGTCTGAGGGTGATAAGCCGTACTGAAATGTAGCTTAGTTCCCATACAATTTTGCAAACTTGTCCAAAATTTGGATACAAACCTTGGATCTCGGTCGGAGACTATTCCAGCGGGTACTCCGTGCAAGCGTACTATTTCCCTTGTGTACATTCTTGCCAACTTATCCAAAGAGTACGTCATGTTCATTGGAAGGAAATGAGCCGTCTTTGTCAGTCGATCCACGATGACCCAAATCGCATCATATCCTGCTGATGTTCTTGGTAATCCACATACAAAGTCCATCGTGATTTGGTCCCACTTCCATTCGGGTATGGGCAAGGGTTTCAGAAGTCCACCAGGCCTTTGGTGCTCTACTTTCACTTGTTGGCACGTAGGGCATTTTAGCACAAAATCTGCTACGTCTCTCTTCATGCCGTTCCACCAATAGTGGCTTTTTAGATCCTGGTACATCTTTGTTCCTCCTGGGTGCATGGTGTATCCGGAGTGATGTGCTTCTTTCATGATTTCCTTTCTTATGTCTTCATCATCCGGAACGCATAACCTGCCTTTCATCCTAACCACTTCATCTTCATCCGTGGAGAAATCCGTGTATCTTCCTTCCTGTACCTCTTTCTTGATCTTCATGATCGCCTCATCGTATCGCTGGGCTTCCTTGATTCTTTCCACCAAGGTGGGTTCCAAAACAAGGTTGGCAATTTCTACTTCCACACTTTGCCCAATAAATTCAATGCTCAATCTTTCGAACTCCTTTATCAACTCTTCTTATCAGTGAGCAAAGAAGCAATTTCTCCATAATTTTTCCTACTTAGGGCATCTGCAACTGCGTTTACTTCCCTGGACAATAATTGATTCCAAGGTCGTAATCCTTGATGAGCTCTAACCATCTCCGTTGCCGCATATTCAACTCTTTTTGTGTGAATAGGTACTTGAGGCTCTTATGGTCCGTGTAGATTTCACATCTTTGTCCATATAAGTAATGCCTCCATAACTTGAGAGCGAAAACAACGGCGGCCAACTCCAAATCGTGAGTAGGATAGTTCTGCTCATGAGGTCTGAGTTGTCGAGATGCATACGCGATCACTTTCCCATCCTGCATCAGTACGCATCCGAGGCCATTCCTAGAGGCATCACTGTGCACGGTATAGGACTTCTCGGGGTCTGGTAGAATTAGGATTGGGGCAGAAACAAGTCTTCTCTTTAGTTCCTGGAAACTTTGTTCCTTTTGTCTGTCCAAATGAATTTCTCCTCCTTTTGAGTTAACTGAGTGAGAGGCTTGGCGATGTTTGAAAAATTCTTCACAAACTTCCTATAATATCCGCCAATCCAAGAAAACTTCTCACTTCAGTTACAGTCTTAGGTTGTTTCCATTTCATCACTGCATTGATCTTCTCAGGGTCTACCGATATTCCCTCTCCAGATATCACATGTCCTAGGAAAGATATACGATCCAGCCAAAAGTCACACTTAGATAGCTTGGCGTACAACTTATGCTCACGCAGAGTCTGTAATGCCATTCTTAAGTGTTCCTGATGTTGTTCTCGCGTCTTGGAGTAGATTAGGATATCGTCAATGAAGACTATTACACACTTGTCCAACAGGGGCTTATATACTCGATTCATGATATCCATGAAAGCTGCTGGTGCGTTGGTTAGTCCAAAAGGCATCACTAGAAACTCGTAATGTCCATAGCGAGTTCTGAAAGCTGTCTTTGGTACGTCCTCAGGTTTAATCCTCAATTGGTGGTATCCGGACCGTAGATCGATCCTTGAAAAGACGCTTGCTCCTTGAAGTTGATCGAAAAGGTCATCTATCCTTGGGAGGGGATACTTGTTCTTGATGGTGACTTTGTTTAGCTCCCGATAGTCGATGCATAAGCGCATGGAACCATCCTTTTTCTTTACGAACAATACTGGCGCTCCCCAAGGTGATACGCTTGGTCGGATAAAACCTTGATCCAACAAGTCTTGTAGCTGAATCTTTAACTCCTTTAGCTCTACTGGTGCCATCCGATAGGGTGCCTTTGAGATTGGTTCTGTATTGACCAATAGGTCAATTTCAAAATCGATCTTCTCTTTGGTGGCAATCCAGGCAATTCGTCCGGAAATACATCTGGGAACTCATTGGCCACGGGTATGGATCCAAGCTCAGGCTTTTCTCCTTCTTCTTCATTTAGGTTACTCAGGTTGATCTCTTCGTCGTTCATTAACTCAAATGAATTCAACTTCACCGTGGATTCTCCTCTGAATATCACTTCACATCCATTTGGGTCCTTAAACTTCACTTCCTTTTGTCTGCAGTCTACCAAGGCCTTAACGGATGTTAACCAACTCATACCCAAGATTACTTCGTATTTACTCATTTCTAAGATTATTAGGTCACACTTGGAGTGACTTCCTTGTATCTCCATTGGACAGCCTTTAAGCATTTCCTTTGTCGTTACTATGCTTCCAGTGGGGGTTTTTACTCGAAAACCGGTAGCAATAGTATCTATGGGTAATCCAATTTGTTTAGCCAGGCTAACGGTGATAAAAGAATGGGTAGCTCCCGTATCGAACAGGGCATAAGCGGGTTGACTAGCTACACATACGCGTCCTGCACTCGGATGTTTATACTAATTACGAACTGGTACACTTAAGCTAGTCGTAGGTATAAAACTTGCGTAACGTAAGAAACTTGATAACTTGCTTTAAAAGAAAGGGTTTTGATTCTGACCTGTTACTAAACCAAAATCTGAGCCATAGTCTCCATCTACGGCTGCTAGCTCAGCTCCTTCATCATCGGACTCCTCGCATACCCACTGTCCCTCCAAGTTGTATATCCTCATTCCATGAACAGCTGCTCCAGTCCTATTCGAGTTGCTTCCCCCATTTCCATTCTTTGTTGGCGCTGCTCCTCCCGTAGAACCAAACGGTCTTGCTGGTGCATTCTTCCTTTGTGGGCATTCGTTGGCGAAGTGCCCAGTTTGCTTGCAAACGAAGCAAACGGTGGAAGTCTTCTTCGGGCAATCTCCTATCTTGTGACTGGGATCTCCACAGAAGTAGCACTTGTGTTGCAGCAGCGGGCATCTCTTTGGGTAATGCTCCTTCTTGCATTTCCAGCAGGTCACAATGACTTCCGGCGTCTTTGTTGTTACTAACACTTCCTCTGAAGCTATGGAAAGGTTTGAACTTCTTGCTTTGAAAGCTGGGGTTGTAGCTATCTTGGGTTCTCTTTCCGAACACAAAAGTCTTCCTTTCAGGGGCTTTGCTCTTCCTTTCTTTGCTCCCTCAATGATACGAGCCCTTTCTACCAACTCTCGGAGGGTTCTCAGGTCTAACTCCTCCAGACGCATCCTTATGTCTTCGTCCAGGCCACTCAAAAATACTTGTCTCTTCAGCTCTTCACTATGCTTGAAGGACTCAGGTGCGTATTGGAGCAGTCGGCTAAATTCCGTCTCGTACTGCTCTATCGTTCTTCCTTTCTGGGATATATGGAGAAAGTCTCCACTATATTGAACTCTTAAGCTTCCAGGGAAGTAATTGTCCAGAAACTCTCTGCGGAAAGCTGCCCAAGTTACGGGTGGCAACAATTCCCTGCTTTTTGACTCCCACCATACCCTGGCATTAAATCGCAGCATGTACGTGCCATAGTCCAGGCGCAGATGATGGGGAACTTCATAGGCGGCAAACGACCTTTCTATCTGAGCTAGCCAGTCCTCAGCTTCGTCTGGCTTTCCGAAATTTCCGTCGAAGTACCTGTTGCTCTTTATGAAGTCCGGCAAGGAACTTCTATAAGGTCGAGGCGGTGGTGGTGCTGGCAAAGGGACGGTATGAGATTCAGCTTCTGGTGCTGCAGGTGCCTCAACGGTTGCTTCAGGTGCATTTGCAGCAGGCGGTGGTGCGTTTGTGCACGCTGCATGAAATTATTGACCAACCCTGTCAGTTGGTTGATAGCGGCCCATACATCTCCTTGTTGATTTGGTGGAGGATTTGGGGCTTGTTGCTCTGCTGGGGGATTCCCTGGTTCTGCTGGTATATTGTTAGAGGCGCGACGTTCGCGTCTTCTACCCCTTCTACCACGTCTGTTATTTATTCTAGTTTTAGACTTTAAAGGAGATCGGAAATATCGGAAATTCCATAGGAAGTATTTAAAGCAATCAAATTCAGAAATCATCAAAAGTACTTTCATAAAAAGAATTTAATAATTCTTACATAACCTTGAGAAGGCAGAAACCATTCTCATCAAAAGATAATTGTTCAAAATCATAGAAAACAAAACACAAGGCATTAAAAGAAAGATAAGCCTAGGAAAAACTAGGTTGGACTTGTTGGGTCATGCTCCTTGCAACGGTCTCCATGGGTACGTCTTGGCTCAATCTTCGGGGAGGTGCTTGGTTGGGAGCCAAAGGGCTGTTCTTCCAGAGAGAGACAGATTGGGTTTCCTCAGGCTCTGAGTCCTCGTTTAGATCTCTTTCCGGACTACCGTTTGTCTTTCTATTTCCTTCGTTTGCTCGGCTTCTTTCATGACGAAGTTCTCATCTGGAATAACATCTAGTTGTATTCCAACGGAGTTAGGCTGAGCGTTGTACTCCGATGGCGTAGGGACAATTCGTCGGTAAGCAGCATATTAATAGAATCGATCTTCCGCATCTGCCTTCAGCCAGTCCGTATGGTCTGCCAACTCATCGTGTGCGTAGATGTACAGGGGCCCTAGCTTGTCGGAAGTCTGGTTCCTATCGTCATATCTTAGCTCCTGGGGCAAGTTCCTCCATAAGGGGTGTCTTAGTCCTTTCTTCCATCGCTTGAACATTTCACGGACGATCCTGGGCCTTCCAACTAACGCGAACTCACACAGAATTCTTAGTCTAAGACGGTAGTTCACGAAGGTCTCGTCACGGTCTTTAGGAAATGTCGGGATTTTTCCTTAACCTCAGGGAAAGTCAGCTATCAAGGAAAACAAATGGGGATCAGATCTTAAGCTAGAGTTTCTATCTTGTTACTATCTATCTTAAGGTCTATTCCTACTATCTTATATCTAAAACTTGGGCTCTGATACCAACTTAAACTGTCACGCCCCGGAGGGTACCCTAAACGTGGCAGTCCGCCGCATACAATATTAAAGCTAATGAATGACAACCGTAGTCATGCAGGAGCTTCGATATTATATGCAAGGCGTGCTTCCAAGATAGTAGGAGACTCTTAGGGGTGTTACGTTTAAATAGATAGCAAGAATAAGCATAGATAATCATAAGTTCTTCATTTCATCATACAAAAGTACATCTTCTTAGGGGCATTCCCCCGTCTTAAGGTCTTTGATCAACAATACTATTCATCAAAATAAACATATTACTACATAAGTCTACTATAGAGATTTTTCCTAGAAGTCTATGTTCAAAACTAAAAATACATAAACTTCCTCCAAAAACTCCTAGTAGCATAAGCTCGTACCTGGCGTACGGGGCTCCTCGGGGCCAACCAAAGATAATCATACTGTAATAGAAAACTATAAGGGTATAAGCATGACTAGCTTAGTGAGATAATTCCAACTATAAGACATTTCCCAAAATTTAGCCAAGTATTTTAATCAAAACATATGAAAATGCATCATCCATATGAACATGTAAGATACACATGATTAACCGGAAATCAAGTGTAGCATGGATTTAACGCCCTCCATGACAAGGGTTGGGTGGTTACAGGCCCATACGACCATCAATATAGCAGATTTACCGGCTCCTGCTTGCCTGTAGACTTTCCGGCTCCTACTAGCCATCACGTAGACTTACCGGCTCCTACCAGCCACCACTACTCTTTCCTCGTTTCCCCACACGAAGAAAAGTAGTGAACAAATGTAATTCATGTGTATGATATGCATGAGTAATTTCAAGTTATCATTTGGCCATATAAGTTGAATTCATATTAAAAGTGATCAACCATAATTTCATCATATCAATATAAATCACACTTTATTTACACTTCGTATTTCGATATTCTTAACCTTCGTTCAACAATTATTTCATAACAAAGGTTATTTATATTTTTCCTAGTTTTCTAATGCTACTAACTACAAGCACAAACAAGGAAATGAACTTAGGAAAAGAATTAACTCACTCCATATCGGTGGATCTAATCGTAGTAGTCCTCCGGATAGATGATCTCGGGTCCCTCGTCACCTAGACAAGATGAAATACCCAAAATAAGTCTCTCATAAGACTTCTATTCTTGAAGATTCTAATCTTTTCTTAAAATCGCGGTAAAATCGTATAAGGGGAATTCCAACTTAAAATGGCCATAACTTGCTCATTTTAGCTCGGAATTTCGCGTATAATATACCGTTTTCTACCTACTCGAAAAGATCTACGCATTTCTAAACTTATTTTCATAAAACTAAGTCGTTTTGGTTCCGAAAAGATAGCGACCAGATTTGCCACGAATTTATGAAACTTGTTTTCCTTCTTTGCAAACAAAGCACTTTTGAAGAGATAAGTATTTCGAATGTTTTGTAAACTTTTTGAAAGGTATATACATATATATAATGACTCATAACAAATGTATGAAGTAAATGAAGTTGTCTCAACTAAGGTGTTAAAAGACTTTGAACTTGAGATTCTATTAATTATTTATTTTACTTTTTGAAAGGTCTTGAGTTTTTGAGATGAATATTCTTTTTCTAAATGTAATTTCTTGTAATCTCTTTAAATTCCTAAGGTGTGGTTTTATTTCCAAAACTTGTTTTCAAAGAGTAATGACAATTTTTGTTTCTTGTGATGAAAAAGGATATTTCTTGATGAAAAATAAGTTTTTCACAAAACCTTTTGTTTATGAAAAATCATTTTCAAGTATGCTAAGAAAAATCTATTTCCTTCATTTATCTAAAATGATCCTTTAGTTTAAGAAGACACTTCTTTAAATTTTTATTGAGACAAAAGCATTATGTTCATGCATGAATATGAACCATAGGCTATGAAAATATGAAAAGAACATAATAATTTAAAAGAAAAGCATATCAAGTATTGGGACCTTAGCTTCATCAAGGTACCCCGGGACTAAGAAAAGACTAGTCCCGAAAAGAAAAGGAATTGTTTTGACTTGATGAGGACAAGTCTAAGACTAGAATGACTAGTCTTAAAATCAACTTAAAATTAAATAAATTGCATGAAAGGTAAATAAATTGCAAGGCTATGAGCTTATATGCTCTAAATAGTATATATAGCTATTAGGATATATATAGAAATAAACATAAAGGAATTATAGTGAAACACAAAGGAACATAATAGAAACATAAATGATCATGGAGGAATTTTGATCATGAACAAAAACAAAGCATGAACCTAATGTTGCTTTCTTAACCTTCATGGTTTTAGAAAACACACACTAAGCTCATACTAAGTAAATGAACATGAAGAAATCTTGAGGAATTTCTTACCTAAAGAAGCTAAACTTAAGAGGACTTTCTTGAAGAACTCTTGAGAGGATTTGGAGAGAAATTTTAGTATAGTAACTTTAGAGATGAAGAAGTGTGAAAGAAGTGAAGGTATGAAGGGGTATTTATAGGAAAATGTGGGAGTTTATTTGTGTGAATTAAATAATTGGAAATTAAAACAAATTGGGCATGGGAGAGAGATGGCCGGCGCCATTTTGATGCATGGGAGAGAGGAAAAATAAATTTTTTGTCTTTTGATTAATTAAAAGTAAGAAATGAAAGATGTGAAGTTGTATTGGAAATGAAAATGTGTAAGAAATAGGTGTATGGCTTGTAAGAATAGGTTGTAAGAAAAAGTAGAGATAGATGAATAGTGTAGAATAGTAGAAAATAGTGTAATGTAAAAGTAGACATGACAATTAAATACCGGTAGTAAGAAAGTACACGTATAAAAGCGATATCTGATATTTCTAGTTATCGAAAAATTACGAAATTGATTTTTTTGGAAATCTTATATTTTTACGAGTCTAACGGTATATTCGGAATAATTTTCCTATTCCGGGCTTCTGGGCACGTCTTTTAAGAATCATGCCCGATCGGGTTCAAAGGACACTCGAAATTTTTCAATCTGATATTTTTACGCAACCTATGGCTATTACGAATTATTAGGGCAAACTTTTCCAACTTCGTTTTCTAGGGCTAGAGAAAACGGTAATGCCGGAGTTTAAGCGGTCACGATATACTAGGGTTTTGGTTGACTTGAGAGTCCGTTTGACTCTCGATTAGGGTTTGGGTTTCGAATTTGGAACCGAAAATTCGGGAACTTACAGTTTGACTTGAGGGACGAAGGAAGCCTGACTTTCCCCACTTAGACCGCTCTTTGTTTATGCCCATGACGAATTGGCTGATGATATTGTTTCAAGCTAAAGGGATAGAGAGTTCTACTTCTTTTGGTATGGAGTTTATCACAATGTTCTGAAGCACCTAGATGAGCCACAACCAATGCCATAACCATGGGGAGAAGACATGATTGAAATTGAGGAGATGGTGAAAAAGGAAGAAGAGGAAGACCTAAAGAGGAACAAGACCAAAAAAATCGAGCCCGATAGGTCATATGTGTCATACCTCGAAGGGTACCTTAAATGTGGCGGTCCGCCACACATTGTAAACTCCAAAAATTTTTCACATTAGTACACGACTCTAAAATAGAAAGAATGAACTAGTTAGTAAACCTAGAATCCAACAAAAACCTAAGAATAGATCAATGACTTGAATTTGGCTGGGTTAGAATCTAAAAGTCGAATAAAGAACTTCTTTGGCCCTAATTGATACCAAAAACGAGATTTCGTATCTTGAGCTGATAATTCAAGATATAATTAAAGGTAACCCAAATTTTCAAACCCCGAAACTTGTCATACAAATAGATTAGATAGAAAAATATAAATATAGAGATTAAATGACCACTATTAAACTCAACAAAGACCTGAGACTAGAACAATGAGTAGTAATGAGCCCATACATGGATTTAAACCCTAAATTCAAGGTTCCTAAATAGTATTAAACATTGCTAATAAGATTTCATAGTAGGTAACAAAAACCTAAGATATATAGATAACTGACTAATATATTAAATGCGATAATGAGTGGATAACCAACTACGCTTATAGATGAGAAACGATAACCTAAAAATAAACCGTTATGATTATAAATACACAATAAAAACATAAACAGATGTATAACTAAAGATCTAGACTCCAAATATGTCACGTCCCAAAGGGTACCCTAAACGTGGCAGTTCGCCACATACGATATTAAAACTTAAGAATGACTTTCCGAAGTCATGTGAAAGTTTTCAACACTATATGTAAGGCATCTATCACAACAATAGGAGACACCGGTGGGATGTATAGTTCAAGATAGTATATACAACATACAAGAATCTAAATAATCATCCAATTTATCATTAAGAGAATAAAATCCGTACATCATCTTAAGGGGTTTTTCCCCTATAATTCTCCAAACAATCATAATATCAACTTAATCCGTAAACCCCCAAAAATTTTCATAATTCATAGAAAATAATTCTAAAAGTTTAAAATTTAAATCCCAAAAATCGACTCAAGTTAAAACCAAATTCTAAATTGAGACAAACACCAGAAGCGAAACCCTAAAACGCAAACCAAGTTAAAACCTAATTCTAAATAAAGATAAAAAACGAGATTTCTTAATTTGAGAAATAGGGAACCCTCAAGAACAAAATGGAAAAATCCAACTATTGGTCGAAACAACATTCGTACATCAATCAAATCACCTAACTGTTTCCTAATACGCAAATCAAGATAATATATCCAAGTAACGATCAACAACAAAATCTTAAAACCCTCGATAAATTTCAGAATCAGAAATTTCAATTTTCACCAAAGAGTCAAACTGAGTCAACTCATAACCCTAGACTCGGTTTAACGATCCCGAGAACCAAAAACTATTAAATAATCACAAATAAAATAAGATAAACCATAGACGTCGAGCTTAAAATATAAAACGATCAAAACTCAAAAAAATTATACGATCTTACGAATAACTCAGTAAAATCAGAAGTCAAAACGGAACCCTAAAGGTCAACAAGCCTATAACGAACCCTAGTGTTTAAGATTCGGCAACCCCGCGTTTTCAAATCCTAGAAAACGAAATTAAGCCAATAGCTTAAAATAGTTCGTAATAATATAGGGTAACATAAAAACATCATATTCGCGAATTTCGAGTGTCCTTCGGACTCAAACGAGGACAGTTCTCGAAAAGCGTGTCCCGAAGCTCGGAATATTAAAAATATTCCGTTTATACCAATAGACTCGTAAAAATATAAGGATTCCAAAAATATTAGTTTTAGAATTTTTCGGTAGCTAAAAATTACAGATATCGCATTATTACGCGTATTTTTATTACTACTGGTACTTTAATTGTCTAGTCTGCTATTCATAGTACTTTTCTACTATTCATTACTATTTCACTATCTCTACTTTTTCTTACACCTATTTCTTACTACCTACATACCTATTTTCTTACTCTTATATTTCTAATACAACTTTAATCAAATCATACCTTACATATTAATTATTTTCTTACAAATTTTCACTCAAAAATCAACTCACTCCACTCTCTATAACTCAAGGCCGGCGCCCCCCTCTCTTGCAACAATTTTTTTTTCAAATTATTTTATTACATCCAAAATTCACTCCAAAAATTCTATAAATACCCTCTTCCTCTTCATTCTTTCACACAATTCTTTACACTACCAAAACTCTCTCAAATTCACTACACAAACCTCTCTACAACATTTTCTTCAAAAACTCTCTTTCCCCAAATACTCACAAGAATTTCTCTTTATGCAATACAACTACCATCTCTCCATAACCACATAACCATACATTCACTACCATCTTCATACCACACAAATACCTTAGGTAAAAATTTCTTTCAACCATTAATCTATTCAGTCATGTAACTTAGCATGACTATGGTGTTGTTTTGAAACTCACATGAGTAGTAAAAGCAACAATGTTCATGTTTTGTTTCTTGTACTAGCTTTCTATTTTATTATGTTTTATTATTATTGTTTTATTTGCTCTAATCTAACTTATATTATCTATATTATGTATAAATTTATTTAGAGCATATAAGCCAATTTTGTTATTTATTTGCTTTCAAGTTATGCAATTTATTTATTTCATGTTATTATTAAGACTAGTTTTCTTGTCTTGACTTGTCTATATAAGTCAAAACAATCTTTTATTTATTTATTTATTTTCTTAATCTTTCAGGACTAGTCTATTCTTAGTCCGGGATGCCTTGATGAAGCTAAGGCTCTCAATACTTGATAGGGATACCTTGATGAAGCTAAGGTTCCATACTTGATATTTATTGCACATTTATTTATTCTAGCATTTTCTTATGTTCCTATTATTTTATATGCTCATAAACTTGCGATTACATAATGTTAATGCTCAACTAATTTAAAAATAGAATTTTACTTTTACTAAAGGAACTTAAAGCTAGAATTTCGATTAGTGATTTCCACCAAATCATGAAGATATTATTAACAACCTAGAATAGAGTAATACAAGTTTTCTCAAATAACAAAGATAGTTTTATCAAGAAAACATAAAATAAATGTTCTTTGTATTTTATGGTATCTAAGTTTTAAGAAAAATAAATCGTTAATATTAAAAGTTTAAGACTTAAACTCTTTCTAAACTAAGAACAAACAGTTTTCAAGTTAATATAAAAATCAACTCATAAAGTTATGAACCCACTTAGGAAAAGTAATGATTTCAAATTTCTAAAGAAAGAACTTATTTCAAAAGAATATAAACAAAGTAAGATTAACAAATGATTTTATCAATAAAGATGATTCCATTTTCAAGAAATGAAGGAACAGTTTTAGAAAACAAAAGCTTATTTAGAAATGAATATAAGAAGACAAGACTCATTTTCTTAACCATCCTAAATACAAATTATGAAAGGTTTCATCAACTTAATATAATTGTGATAAATTTAATTTTTAAATAAACTTATGGAAAACTAAGGTTACAAGAAATTTATTTTTCTTGAAAAAGAATGAAGAAAGTAAGAATATACCGTTTATAACGATCTAAGAAATATAAAGTTTCTTCAAATACTGAAAAGATATTTTCAAAGTTAAAGTTTAACAACTCCAATTGAATTGTTTATGAAATAAATTGGTTGAGACATTACCATTAGAAACTTTGCATATAAAGTGAGTTATCTATATTACTCAAGTTATCAAATATATGTTCATATATATATATATATATATACATATATTGTTACAAAGGAATTTCCTAAAATAAAGTTGAGTTAGAAACGGATTTGCGAAGTTTAGAAATTCGTTTAAACTTGTACCTTATGTTTCGGAACCAAAATGACCTTTTATGACAAAGATAACCTTAGAAATGGATAGATCTATTTGAATAGGTAGAAAACGGTATATTATATGCGAAATTTCGAGTTAAAATGAGCAAGTTATGACCATTTAAGTTGGAATTTCCTCCTATACGATTTTACCGCGTTTTAAGAAAAGTTTAGAATATCCAAGAATGGAAATTCCATGAAAGACTTATTCCGGGTATTTTTTTGTCTAGGTGACGAAGGATACGAGAATACTCTATCCGATGATTACTACGACTAAGAAGATAACGAAATGGACGAGTGAGTTATTCCTCCTAAATTCATTACCTGCTTGTGCTTGTAAAGTAGTGGCATTAGTTATACTAAGAAAAGATAAAAATGGATATATTTGGGGAATTCGGGATTATGTATATGTGATTCTATGTTTATGTGTGAAATAAGAATTAAGAATCGCAACTTTGAACTGTTTGCTTAAATAATTTCGTTTACCTTACTTGTATGTCTGCTTATTGTTTGCTAAATTGATTGATCGCTCCTAATAAACCTTAATCAAGGTTTGGCTAAGAAAACTAAAAGCTCACGCATAACATCCATCGAGTCACATCTTTTCGGAAGGCTGCTACTCTACGCGTAGATGGATTGGCTGTGATTATGCGTGCCACGGGCCATGTTCCTTCTTGAGAATCAAAATCGCTCGGGGAAAGTGACTCTAGGTTCGGAGTGAGCCAACCGAACGCTGAGGGTGAGGACCTGGGACTAGCAGTAGAAGGTCGAGGACCTTCAACCCCGATTCCCTAACCTCGATACGAGGGTAAATCGTTCTATATATGGTTTTCCGGATAACTATATATATTTGCGTAATCATGTGATTGTGCAATGTATGCATAGCATATGTGTGAAAATAAAATAAACTTGTTTGAAAATATGGTGCGAATGAAAAGGATATCTCACTAAGCTAGTTGTAGCTTATACCTCTATAGATTTTGTTGAAACAGGTATACTCGTGGCTTAAATTGAGGATCATGACATTAAGGAAATCATGGAAGGATGATTAAGCTTCTATGAAGGAAATGGAATTATAAGATGAAGTAATTTGTAAGGTTCTTTATATGTAATGACCTATATGATTAGTGATATTATTTGAAGATAATAGAGGGATATGCTCTTAAGAATTGAAATGCAATATGTATGTTTTATGATAAGTATTCTCTTTGCCTTGTTACTTATTTATTATCAATATAAATTGCACTACTCCGATGCGTTCCTTTGGTTGTGATGTACGCCTTGTACATGATATGAAAGCCTTTGCATGACTAAGGTAGTCATTCCTAGGCTTTAGTATTGTGTACGACAGACTGCCACATTTAGGGTACCCCTTGAGGCGTGACATAATCTTTCTCACAAAATAATACTAACACCATAAGACATTGAAGGATAATTAACCTAAGATCTTCAAAAGATTTCCAGAAGCTCCTTAAATCATAATTCCACCTAGGTATATGTAGTCCTTGTTCATGAAAGATATTGGTCCTCACAACAAAGGTCTATCGGAGTATAAGCATAACTAGCTTAGTGAGAATATTCCTGAATCAACGTACTTGTATAAATAATTTCAAACAAGTTATTAAACAAGCATATGAATGCATCAAACAAGTGATCAAGCAATACATATGATCTACCGGAAATCATATGTTTGAATGGATTTACCCCTCCATTCAGGGTTAGGTGTTCCGGGCTCTTTAAAACCCATCTTTAAATCCAACTCATGTAGTTTATTTTAGGCGCTACTCGCCCATCTCAAATAGTTCTTTCAGACTCCTAATCGCCCATCTTGCAGATTTCTGGCTATTGCATACCCGGCTACTAAACTCTTGTCCCATCGAGAATAGCAGCTCATGCAATGAAATTAACTATGTGATATGCATGAATCAATTAATATAATTCATAGTATATGATTAGAGTAATTTAAAGGTGATCACAGAATTTGCACACACTCCAACAGGATAATAATAAAACATAAGATAATTAATAATGATTCATGCCTCAGTATGCTTAACATTCTTTGAACCAATATTATCATACATAATTCATTTTTATCTTTTCCTACTTCTAGTGCCTCTAGCTACAAGCACAACCAAATACGTAAAAGGTAGGAAATAAGCTCACTTGGCCATGAGGATCTATCTTTCTTACGGACGAGTCGATCGGTAAATACACTAATCAAAATAATCCTCCGGGTATGAATACTCCTCCTCGGGATCACCTAATCAAGAAGAATACTCAAAATGAGTATTTCTTATTGATTCTATGGTACTTATCAAAAACTATGTCATAAGATTGTTAAAATTCGTATAGAAGGAAATTCCAACTTAAAATGGCCATAACTTGATCATTTTAACTTGGAATTGTGCATATAATATACCGTTTTCTACCCAGTCGAAAAGATCTATCAATTTCTAAGGTTATTTTTATCATAAAAAGCCATTTGGGTTGGAAAATACTACAGTATAAAAGTTACAAACTCATAGTTCATAAAATATGATTTTTCCAAACTTCTCTTTACTAAAAAATTCTTAAGCAAAAATATGGATATAAATATATATATATATATATATGGTTGAAAAATCCTTTGAACATATATAGGCACTCATATTGTATGCATGATTTTTGTAGTGTTGTCTCAATATTGATATTTCATAAACAATGTGTCTTTGTGGTTTTAAAAGATAAAACTTTTTGAGAATTTCTCCATTTTGAATTGTTGGAAGAGAAAAAATATATATTTGAGTTGTTATGAGTAAATGTTTTCCTATTATAATTTCATTTTCTCATTTTTCAAAAGTAAATTCATTTTAAAAAATTTGGTTCTTTAAGTTATTTACTAACTCTATTTCTACTGATTGAAAATAAGCTTTTCAAAATATTCCTTAAGTTTTTGGTGTGGTCAAATATTTAAAGTTGTGTTAAATGTATGTTTCCCTCTTATTTTTATATCCTTTTTCTTCTTTAGAAAATAAGTTTCTTTTAAAACTTTACTTTCTGGGCAAGTTTTATTTTTCTAAGTTGGTTTCCAAAATAGTGAGTTGATTTTATCTTGGTTTGAAAACTTGTTTTATTCTTAATAATTGTCAAGTGATAGAATAATTCCTTTAGACAAGTTTATAAGAAAAGCTTTCTTAATAAAGAATTGTTAATATTTAAACTTAGTAAAAATTTCATTTTAATTTGAAAGATAATAACAATATAAAATTCAAGTTTTGAAGATACTTTCATATTATGTGATTTTCAAAGTCTATGGTGAACCTATTTAAGTTTTATAAAAGGTGTGGTTGAGTTAGAATCTTTCAATGCTAAAAATTCTTTCTTATGAAGTATTAAGTTTCGATTTATGAAAGAAATGATTCCTTTTATTATTTTGATGAAATCTACATTACAAATTCTTCTAGAATTTATTATTAGCTTATCCTTTGGAAAAAGTTTATAAGAACAAGACTTAGATCTTTTGTTAGAAATTCCTTTTGTAAGAAATCTAGTTTACTTTTCTTTATTTAAGAAAGCACCAATTTTTTATTTTTATTTAAGACAACAACACTTTGGTCATGCATGCATATGATTATGTAGCAATGTAAAAATAAAGATAATACATAATAAGATAGAAATAAATACTTGTAAGTAAATAAACATAATAAAATAGTCATGTAAGCCCTCGAATTTTTTTTCAATAATGGTTTTGGAATACCAAATCGAAACCCTAAAGTCTGACCTAATTTGAAACCAAACCTTAAACAATTTCGATCACGGGATTTCATAGGAGAATCTTCAAAAACAAAAATAGAAAGTTCAATGATCATTCGATTCGAAAATCCGAACATGAAAAGATCTGCTTATCCGATCCCTGAGTTAAACCCCTCGATTTCTAGGGTAAAATTGGATTAAACCCTAATCCTAGTCAAACCGGAGTTTCAAAAGTCAACAAATGTCATGATAATTAAACAATTTTAACTTCAGTAATCCCGCGTTCTCAAACCCTTGAAAACAAAATTAAGTTGATGGCTTAAAATAGTTCGTAATAATATAAGTTAACATAAAAATATCAGACTCGCGAATTTCGAGTGTCCTTTGGACTCAAACGGGATCAGTTCTCGAAAGACGTGTCCTAGAGCTCGAAATATAAAAAATATTCCAATAACACCAAAAGAGTCGTAATTAAATAAGGATTTCAAAAATATCAATTTAGAATTTTTCGGTAACTAAAAATAACAGATATAGCTCATTTACACGTATTTTTACTACTACCAGTATTTTATATGTATAGTTTACTATTCATAATACTATTTCTACTATTCATTACTATTTCATTGTCTCCACTTTTTCTTACACCTATTTCTTACTACCTACATACCTATTTTCTTACTTTTTACTTTTCCAATACAACTTTATTCACATCAAACTTTACACATTACTTCTTTTATTACAAAACAAACAAAATAAATTATTTCTTCCCCTCTAAATGCTAGAACCGGCGGCACTTTCTCTCTCTTTCCCTCAATTATTTTTCTTTTTCAATTTATTTTATTACATCAAAAATTCACTCTAAAAATTCTATAAATACCCCCTTCCTCCTTCATTCTTTCACACACTCATTTTATATAACAAAACTCTACCAAAATACTCTCTCAAAATATCTCTCCAACCATTCCCTCTCAAATACTCTCTACCAATTTCTACTCTTCAAGAAGAGAATAACAAAACACAAAACCTATTCATTTCTTTTCAAACCTTCCATTAAACCTTAGGTAAAAATTCTACCTATATTCTTTATCATGTTCATACAGCTTAACATGAGTTTAGTATATGTTTCTTAGACTCATGAGAGTTAAAGAGGCACAATTTATTCATGTTTTGTTTTTGTTCATGTTTCTATTCTTTTCTTATGTTAATATTATGTTTTTATTATTATTGCTATTATTTGTTTCTAATCTAACTTATATAAGTATTATGTATACTATGTATATATATTTTTTTAGAGCATATAAGCTCATTGTTATTTATTTATTTTCATGTTTTGCAATTTATTTATTTACTTGTTTTATGCAATTTAATTAAGACTAGTCTTTCTAGTCTTGACTTATCCATATCAAGTCAAAACAATTTTCTTTTCTTTTTTTTGGGACTAGTCTATTCTTAGTCCCGGTTGCCTTGATGAAGCTAAGGCTCTCAATACATGATCAGGATACCTTGATGAAGCTAAGGTTCCCAATACTTGACTATTTTATTTTGTTTATTTATTTACAAGTATTTCTTTCTATCTTACTATGCATTATCTTTACTTTTACATTGCTACATAATCATATTCATACATGATTAAACTATTGTTGTCTTAAATAAAAATAAAAATTGGTTCTTTCTTAAATAAAGAAAAGTAAACTAGATTTCTTAACAAAAGGAATTTTTAACAAAAGACCTAAGTTTTTTTTTAATAAACCTTTTCCAAAGGGTAAGCTAATCATAAATTCTAGAAGAAGTAGTAATATAGATTTCTTCAAAATAATAAAAGGAATTCTTTTTCTTTTATAAACCAAACTAAATACTCCATAAAGGAAGAATTTTTAGCGATAAAGGATTTTAAACTCCACCATATCTTTTATAAGACTTAAATATGTTCATTATAAACTTGGGAAAATCACATATTATGAAAACATCTTCAAAACTTCAATTTTATAATTGTTATTCTCTTTTCAAAATTAGAATGAAATTTTGCTAAAATCTAATGTTAACAATTCTTTATTAAGAAAGATTTTCTTATAAACTTGTCTAAAAGAATTGTTCTATCACTTGACAAATAGTAAGAATATAACAAGTTTTTTGAACCAAGGTGAAACCAACTCACTATTTTAGAAACCAACTTAGAAAAATAAAATTTTCCAAGAAAGTAAAGTTTAAAGGTAAAATTATTTTCTAAAGAAGGAAAATGATATAAAAATAAAAGTAAAACATACATTTAACACTACTTCAAATATTTGACCACATCAAAAACTCAAAAGATATTTTGAAAAGGTTATTTTTCAATCACTAGAAATAAAGTTAGTACATAACTTAAAGATCCAAAACTTTTGAAAATAATTTTTCTTTTGAAAAGTAAGAAAATTAAATAATAATAATAATAAAGCATTTACTCGTAATAACTCAAATATATTTTTGTTTTCCTTCTAACAATTCAAAAGGGAGAAATTCTTAAAAGTTTTATCATTTAAAAACCATCAAAGACAAATTGTTTATAAAATATCAATATTGAGACAACAATATCAAAATCATGCATACATATGAGTATAAATATATGTTCAAAAGATTTTTCAACTATAAATATATAGATATATTTTTCTTAAGGACTTTTGAGTAAAGAAAAGTTTAGAAAAATCATATTTTACGAACTATAAATTCGTAACTATTCTGTACCTTAGTATTTTCCAACCCAAATGGCCTTTTATGACAAAAATAATCTTAGAAATGGATAGATCTTTTCGAGTAGATAGAAAATGATATATTATTTGCGCAATTCAGAGTTAAAATGACCAAGTTATGGCCATTTTAAATTGGAATTACCTTCTATATGAATTTTAACGATCTTATGACTTAGTTTTTTATAAGAACCATAGAATTAATAAGAAATACTCATTATGGGTATTCTTCTTGATTAGGCGATCCCGAGGAGAAGTATTCATACCCAGAAGATTATTTTGATTAGTGTATTTACCAATCGACTCATCCGTAAGAAAGATAGATCCTCATGGCCAAGTGAGTTTATTTCCTACTTTTTTACGTACTTGGTTGTGCTTGTAGATAGAGGCACTAGAAGTAGGAAAAGATGAAAATGAATTATGTATGATAATATTGGTTGAAAGAATGTTAAGCATACCGAGACATGAATCGTTGTTAATTAACTTATGTTTTACTATTATACTATTGGAGTGTGTGGAAAATATGTGATCACCTTTAAATTACTCTAAATCATATACTACAAATTATATGAATTGATTCATGCATATCATGTAGTTAGTTTCATTGCATGAGCTGCTATTGTCGATGGGACAAGAGTTTAGTAGCTGGGTGTGCAGTAGCCAGAAATCTGCAAGATGGGCGAATAGGAGCCTGAAAGAACTATTTGATGGGCGAGTAGGCGCCTGAAATAAACTACATGAGTTGATTTAAAGATGGGTTTTAAAGAGCCTGAACACCTAACCCTAAATGGAGGGGTAAATCCATTCAAACATATGATTTCCGGTAGATCATATGTATTGCTTGATCACTTGCTTGATGCATTCATATGCTTGTTTAATAACTGTTTAGAAATTATTATACAAGTACGTTGATTTAGGAATATTCTCACTAAGCTAGTTATGCTTATACTCCGATAGACCTTTTGTAACAGGACAATATCTTTTATGCCGAAGACTTCATATACTCGAGTGGATGATGTCTTAGTAAAGCTTATGGAAATCTTTTGAAGATCATAGCTTAATTATCCTTTAATATTTCTTGGTGTTAGTATTATTTGGTTGTGAGAAAGATTAAGTTGTTATTATGATTGTTTGGAGAATTATAAACGGAAAAACCCTAAGATGATGTACGAATTACTCTCTTAATGATAAATTGGATGTTTATTTAGATTCTTGCATGTTGTTTTACTATCTCAAACTATACATTCCACCGGTGTCTCTATTGTTGTGATAGACGCCTTACATATGGTGTTGAAAACTTTTGCATGACTTCGGAAGTCATTCTTAAGTTTTAATACCGAATGCGGCGGACTACCACGTTTAAGGTACCCTTCAGGGCGTGACAAGTCAAGCATTGGGAACCTTAGCTTTATCAAGGTATCCCGATCATGTATTGGGAGCATTAGCTTCATCAAGGAAACCTGAGACTAAGAATAGACTAGTCCCAAAAGAAAAGAAAAGAAAAGAAAGAAAGAAAATTGTTTTGACTTGATATAGACAAGTCTAAGACTAGAAAGAATAGTCTTAATATATTGCATAAAACAAGTAAATGAATAAATTACAAGACATGAAAATAAATAAATAACAAATGAGCTTATATGCTCTAAATAAATATATATACATAGTATACATAATATTATATAAGTTAGATTAGAGCAAAAATAATAACAATAATAACAACAACATAATAACATAATGTAAAATAGGAACATGAACAAAAACAAAACATGAACCTATTGTTGCTTCTTTAACTCATATGAGTATAAAAAACATACACTAAGCTCATGCTAAGTTGTATGAACATGATAAAGAATATAGGTAGAATTTTTACCTAAGGTTTAATGGGAAGTTTGAAAAGAGATGAATGGGTTTTGTGTTTGTTATTTTCTTCTTGAAGAATAGAAATTGGTAAAGAGTGTTTTGAGAGAGATTGTTGGAGAGAGGTTTTGAGAGAGTATTTTGATAGAGTTTTGTTATGTAAAATGGATGTGTGAAATAATGAAAAAGGAAGGGGGTATTTATAGAATTTTTGGAGTGAATTTTTGATGTAATAAAATATATTGAAAAAGAAAAATAATTGAGAGGAAGAGGGAGGGGATGGCGTCGGTTTTGGGATGTGTAGAGGGGTAGGAGTTGATTTTTTTTGTAATTTTTGTAAGAAAATAATTAATATGTAAGATATGATTTGATATAAGATGTATTGGAAATATAAAAGTAAGAAAATAGGTATATAGGTAGTAAGAAATAGGTGTAAGAAAAAGTAGAGATAGTGAAATAGTAATGAATAGTAGGAATAGTACTATGAATAGTATACTAGACATATAAAATACCGGTAGTAATAAAAATACGCGTAAACGAGCTATATTGTTATTTTTAGTTACCGAAAAATTCTAAAACTGATATTTTGAAATCCTTGTTTAATTACGAGTCTTTTGGTGTTAATGAAATATTTTTAATATTCCGAGCTCCAAGACACGCTTTTCGAGAACTGATCCCGTTTGAGTCCGAAGGACACTCGAAATTTGCGAATCTAATATTTTTATGTTACCCTACATTATTACGAACTATTTTAAGCCATAAACAATTTCGTTTTCTAGGGTTTGAGAACGCGATTGTCAGTTGAAATTGTTTAATTGTCTTGGTCTTTTTGACTTTTGAAAATTCCGATTTGACTAGGGTTAGGGTTTAATCCAACTTTACCCTAGAAATCGAGGAGTTTATATCCGAGATCGGATAGGTGAATCTTTTCATTTTCTAGTTTCAAATCGAACGATCATTGGACTTTCTATTTTTGTTTTTGAAAATTCTTATGAAATCCCGTAATTGAAATTGATTAAGGTTTAGTTTCAACTTGGGTCAAACTCTGGGTTTAATTCGGTATTCCAAAACCATTCTCGAAAAAATCGAGGGCTTACAAAATATATATTTGAGTCACACCATTGTTCTAATTAGGGTTTCTTAAGCTATTGAAGCCTAAAACAAAAATTGACCTAATAAGCTTGGGAAACCTTAATCGCGGGAGATAAAATTCTAAAAACAATTAATCATGTAAATTTAAAACTTAAAGTTGTATCGTTTGATAACCTAAACATTCTATAGAATCTTATAAAAATATTTTGGACAAAAACTCTCAAATATTAGCTAAATTATACCCAATAACTTAATAAACTACCCAAAAATTTAGACAAATATTGTCTAATTATTAGTAATATATATACATATCAGGATCGATTCCAAGTTGAAATCAACGAAGGATTTGGATTGTCTTGAAAATTGAGAATTGAAACTTCGTGAAAAATCATCCAAAATGTGCTCAAAAGGTTAACAAATTCAACACATCAACAAATCATATATTGCCACCTCAACTCCCTCATTAATGACAGCTAAAACGACTGGATGAAACTGTGCTAAATGTGGAACAATCGGATGCAATTGTCGAAGGAAAACCATCCTCATTCATCTCTTATATATGTGTATGTATGTGTGTGTGTGTGTTGTGTGTGTGGCTTGATGGACAAAAACAAACATCAATTACTCCCAAAATTTCTAGATCAAAACAACTCCTAATTAGCAGCCAAATCGACCAAAGAACAAAGTTAAACTCGTCCAAAACATCTCAGTTCGAATCAAAGAAGAAAATAATACAAAAAACGCTTAAGTTGGTAACGAGGTAAGTTGTTGTAATTTGGCTTATTATTTGTTTAAAACAATGATTGGAACTAATTTCTGAGGATAATAGGATCATTACCAACCCAAGAACAAGCTTCAAATTTCACCGAATAGGCTCGAGCAAGGTAAAATTCGAAAACCCTAGTTACACTACTTTGATTCGAAAACCATGAATGATGTAGGTGTTTTGATGTTTTGAGTTGATGTTTGTGTAGAAAAATCTTGTAGAAACTCATAGGAATCATTTGGAGAGCCTTGGAACGTTGGAATTCGGCCGAAAATGGCCGAGCTCATCGGGGAAGACGATGAACAGTGTCTTCCCTAAATGAGCACAGGAGGAATATGGGCGTGTTCCACCTCGTGTACCTCTCGGCTTCTTTTTTTTTAATTTTTTTTAAATCGAAATAATTAAATTAAATAATATAATAATTAATATTACAAATATTGTTTGTACTGTTATTATTTTTATTTATTTTATGTATTATTAAGAATATATTATTGTTAGTAATAATATTGAAATTATTGAATATTGAGTTTAAAACTAAAAATTTTTCTATATTATCAAATATATAGTATTTAAGTATTATATAATAAGATTATTTGATGATATTGACATAAGTATTATGAATTAGTGATATTAACAATATCAAGAAAGGATTATTAATGATATAAAATCACTATCACTAATTTAATTAAAGTCATTAAGTTTTACAACTATAGTTATTAATATTACTAATACCATAAAAATACTTGAATTAATAATATTTCTGAAATTATTATATTTAATATTCATAATTAAATCCAAAAGCTAAACTTAAAACTATTTTGGTAATATTACTACTAATATTAACTTTAATGGCTAAGGATTTGTGAATTATTATTAATTTAAATTATATGATGAATATTGCAGTATTATTATTATTATTATTATCATTACCGTAATTATCATCATCATCATCATCATCATCATCATCATCGTAATTTTTATTATTATTATTCGGCCAAAAGATAATATTATTGATATTTTTTAAAATATTTTTTTTAAAAATTTATCAAATCTTAATGTTACTAATTTTATTACTATTATAGATGAATTTAATATGTTTTACAAGAAAAGTTAGAAGTTTAGTAATTATCAAGTATTTATTTAAATACATACCTATAGACTATGGATAACAATGGAAATTTAAATAGTCTAAATTTATGAATAAAGGGATATCTATACATTACAAGAAAATTATATCAAATAAATCGAAAGAAAATCGATAGTTTAGGCAATAATAAATAAATACGAGTTACTACACTAAGTCAATTAAGGAATAATGCAAACATAACAATAAAAACTATAAAAATAAGTTAACTAAATATCAAATTTTGAGGACCCGATGAGTTTATATAAGTATCAAACAAGGTCAAGACAAACAACTTTAAAATAAATATGAACTAATACTTGATTATCATAAGATCTCAGAAAACCAATATAGTAACAGAACGAAAACCCAACATCAAGATAGGAAATTTAGACACTCATAGGTTTAATCATATAGTTTATGTGGCATTGATGAATATATTACATCTCAATAGGTAACTTGGGTACTTGTGAGGATTTTCTAATGACTACTACGATTGACCAACATAAACAGGTGAGTGACTCAGTCTTATTACATTGTATGTGCTTGTAACTTAGTGAATCTTAAATAAAAGAAAATAACTTGAGTATATTAGATGGGTTTGTGGGAACTGTTTTTGTATGAGGCATTGATTGCCAATTAACTCTATTAATAATAAAAATAGAATTATGTATGACTATATTGTTTGTGCAACATGATGGAATGTCTGTGTATTGATTGATGCTTTCAACTTGAATAAAACTACTGGTACCATAAAGAAAATTATACATGCATTGCATATTTTGCATCAAGTAGCATTTGAGTAAGTGGTAGCCTACTACGTGTTAGTATTTCGGATCTCTGGTAATGTTGATTTATCTAGGCAGAAAAACTATTAGTTAATCGCAAGATTACCTTTGTTCTGTTGATACCATAGAAACAAATGATAAATGAAGGACGCTGCTTATGGTATTGCTTGGAAATGACTAACACTTAGTAGAGTTTCTAAAGCTAAAATAGGAACTGAATGTTTAAGACACAATAAATTCAAAGATACAATTAAAGTGAGCATTGCTGTTTCCAGAAAGCTTAGTCTCTCATGGGTAGGTAGGCCATAGATTTTGATCCTTCAACCCCGATGGGAGGATGTAAATCTTCATCCTGTTTGGATTTCGAGTTATCCATGCTTATATTTGTACATGTGATTGATTGATACATTTCATATGGTTGTTAATTAACTTGTGTGATATGTAAAAAGTTTAGGTTATTCACTGAGCTCGTGGTTTAGCTCATACTTTAACAATCCTTTCAAGTGCACATTGTGACCTTGGCTCATTACTTCCAGGAGCATGGTCCTAGTAAGAATTTAGAAGGTGGAAGCTTAAGAAATAGTATAGGATAACATTATATTTCTATTTTTAGTTGCAAGTATCTTGCATTAGAAACTTTAGTTATGTATTTGGAGAATTTTATGGAAATGATATGGTCTGTAATATTATTTTTATTCTCAAACAAGGGATGACAGTTATTTACTCATTTATGACTTATATACTTATCTTTCTTATCATAGCAACTAAAAGATATTGTTTATTGAAAATATGTCATTCTTAGAAGGTAAACTAGTAATAATATTCAAGTGCGTCTTGTTAACTACTACTAGGGTACCCTCAGAGCGTGACACACATAATATTAAAGCTGATGAATGACAACCTTAGTCAAGCAAGAGCTTTAATATTACGTATAAAGCGTGCTTCCAAAATAGTAGGAGACTCAAAGGGTGTTATTTAAGCAGATAATAAAAGCATGCAAGAATTTATAAAGATAATTAATAATCATTAAGTTCAAAATTCTTACAATTTCTTAGGGGCATTCCCCCGTTCTTAAAGTCTTGCTATTCTAAGCCAACTTAGAAACATACATAAATATATCAAAAGCCTACTATAGAGATTTTTCTTAGAAGTCTACACCCAATAACTAAATATGCAAACTTCTTCCAAAAACTCATAGTAACTTTGGCTCCTATCTGACAAAAGGGCTCCTTGGTGCCAACAACTAGCAATCAAACTGTAACAAAAAGCTATAAATAAGCAAAACTAGCTTAGTGAAATAACTCCCTTCTTCAAAACATTTCCATAAAACATACAAGTATTGTAGACAATCATATGTGTATGCAATAATCACATGAGCAAATCAAAATACACGCAATTAACTGGAAACCATGTGTAGCATGGATTTTGCACCCTCCATGTCAGGGGTTGGGTGGTTACCGACCCATTTGACCATCTATATTTGCAGACTTACCAGCTCCTACTTGCCCATGTAGACTTCCTGGTTACTATTAGCTACCGCTACAAATCGTCATTTCCCCACACGAAGAATAGTAGCGAAAAATAAATGTGACTCACAATATGTCATGCATGAATTGTTTTTAATATTGGTTTATCCAATTATTGTTAATTTCAAGTTAAAGGTGACCAAAACAATATTCATCATACATTGCAAGAGAACATAAATTATTCATCAAACCTTCTTTCGATATACTTAGCTTCTTATTTAACAACCACTTCATTCAACATGCATCAAATTCACACACAACATTTATTCTTTTATCTTTTCTTAATCTCTAGTGCCACTACTTACAAGCACATTCAAGGAAATATAATTAGTAAGGGATTAACTCACTCCATGGCAATTGCTCTTAGTCGAAATAGTCCTTTGGAAAAGTGATATCGGTTCCTTCTTCACCTAAACAAGATGAAATACCTAAAATGAGTCTTTCATAGTGTCACGCCCCGAAGGGTACCCTAAACGTGGCAGTCCGCCGTACACAATATTAAAGCCTAAGAATGACCACCTCAGTCACGCGAAGGCTTCCATACTATGTACAAGGCGTCTAACACATAAAGGAGACAAATCGGAATGATACATTTTATGTTGATACAATTGAGTAACAATGTAAAGGAAATACAATCCACTATACTCCAAATACAAAACACTACTTCAAAATACAGTTCATCAAACTTCAATTACATTCATCCCAAGACTTCACTACATAAAACTATTACAAGGCAAATCGTAAAGCTTAGCCAAAAACTTCAAGCATTCTTATATCTTGCCGGAATCCCGAAGTCATTCTCGACTTCAACCATCTTGGTCCCCACTTAGCATTCTTGGAATAACCTGCTCATTTAAACAACTATTGGGGTATAAGCTACACTAGCTTAGTGAGAATTCCCTTAATTCCGTACCATAACAAACAAGTTATTAATCAATCATATGCTATGCATGAACAAACACGTGAGCAAGCAATTATGCATGGGTAACCGGAACCCACACACAGAACGGATTTACGCCCTCCGTATCTTGGGTTAGGAATGGTATTGAGTCTACACGACCGCTGCTAGTCCCCAAGCCCTGGCTCTTAGCACTCGACTCGGCTAGGCTCATCCAAGGATGCATCCACATGCGCCTTAGTACCCTAGAATGAGCTCTGACCGGGCTCATTACTCAAACGAGTCCTCGGACCATACCGATCGACCTGCGTAGGAGTAGCACGCTACCAAATGCAATATGTCCGATGCGATGCATGATCAATTTACTTTTTGCTTAGGTCAAAATATTTATACATTCTTTAGAGTGACCAGGCAATATCATACACATAAATAATATGAACCATGCAGTTATCCAATCAAATCGTGGTTTCGATATGCTTTAGTATTCCTTGGCATACATTCATCACAGTCTCATCATATATCCCATCCCCATTCATATCGATTTTTATCTTGTTCCTAAAATTCTAATGCGACTAATTACAAGCACAATCAAGGTAACAAAACAAGGAGAAAACTCACTCAGCCATTGGATCACCGGTCTTCTAGTAATAATAATCCGGTGGTAGGGAATCGTCGAACTCGGGATAACCTAAAAAGGAAGAAATACTCTAATCAGTATTTCAACTCAAACTAATCCAACGACTTCATACGAACTTATCAAATTCGTAATTCGCGTCCTAAGCGGGAATTCCAACTTAAAACGGCCATAACTTGGTCATTTTAACTCGGAATCTCGCAAATTTTATATCGATTTCTATCTACTTCGGAAGAGCTTTCTAAATACGAAGTTTAAATCAAGTTTTGAAAATATCTAAGCCTCGGAATTGAGGGATCAGATCTGTACAGCGGGTATATTGATTCCGAAAATGCGGTTTTCATGAATGCACTTGAGATTCCTAAGTAAAATGAAACTAAATGCAATGGTAATGATTTTCCCTATCATGAATGTCATGATATGAACTCTAATGAGCCTAAGTTCTTATAACTTTTAGGTTTAAAGAATTTATAAACTTTTCTTAGAAACCATTTCATATTGTTTAACAAGTGAGTTTACTACACTTGTCACACCTACATATTACAAGGATTTTCTTTAGGAAAACTCTTTGCTTAAAGAATTTTGACCCTCATATTAGTTATATCCTAAGGCCTTTATTTCTTAATAAAATCCATTTATAAACTTTTAAGTGGGTCTTTACTAGGGGTTTCCAAAAATCCGAATTTAGAAAGTCCATTTTCAAGTTGATTCTTTAGGAAAAAAATTATTATACTTAAAACTTTAAGTGTTTATTATACCTATATCCTAAGGACTCATTTATTTAAGAAAATACCATTTTTGAAGTTGGAAAAATAGTGTTTTCTAACCATCTATCCATTATTACGAATTTCATTCAGACTTTTACTCAAAACTTCTATTGGACTTCATTCTTGTTTCCAACATTTTCTTTAGTAAAAACTCATTTAGACTCATGAAAAAATACCAAACATTATCTATTACCCATAGGCTTCATTTCTCTTGTAAAATATATGTTTAGAAGTTGATAAAAGTGTTTTTACCTAGGTTTCAAAGTCATCCGAATTTACACAAGTTCATATTTTTGAAAAGTGTTTTCCTTTTTGACTTTATTAACTTATCTAACCATAGATCTATATACTAGGAAGGTTATTTACTAAAGACAAAAGCATTAAAGACTATTAATGCACATAAACACAAAATAAAGATGAGATCTTAAATGCCTACATGAATGAGTAGTAAAATGATAGATCTACTATTTCATAGCTTAAATGAGTTTTGAAAACATAAAAACTATATTTTTGTAAAAGATCTTTTGTTAAAATACTTTTTGATGGATAAACATAAAGCTTTTGGCATGAAAGCTTTTTAAAGTGTAGATCTACTTTGTAATGGTTCGGGATTCTTGTTTGATATCTCATTGTCCCTACTAAAAGATCATGGGACATGAGTTGAAATATCCAAGAATCACTTAGCCATAACAAAGTTTATGATGGAAGGAGTGAAACTTACTTACTTGAAGATAAATAGAGGATGAAAAGAAGAAATGGGTTGTGTGTGTGTGTGGGGGAGCCTCAAAAGTTTCGACCAAGGAGGAAAACAAGAGGGTTTTTTAGAGTTTTTCACTTTCCAAAAGTTGAGAAATGAAAGAATGAAGAGAGGAGAGAAAAAGTAGTACATATATAAGTTGGAATTAGGTTAAATGAATAAGGAAAGGGGGGGGGGGGGGGGGGGGGGGGTGGGGGGGGGGGGGGGGGGGGGGGGGGGGGGGGGTGGGTGTGGGCGCCATCACGCCGGTTTTCAATGTGTAAAGGAAGGGGGGAGACTTGATTTTTACTTTAATTTGATTGATTTAACTTGATGTGAAATTATTAAGAGTGTAAGAGAAGTTAAGGGACAAAATGTGTAGAGAAAAGTGAGTGATGGTAAGGGTTAGATTTGTAGGGTGGCTAATAGGTAGACTAGGTAGTACTTTATGAATAGTGAGGAATAGTTGACAAGACAATTTGATTTTCCGGTAGTAAGGAAATACGAATAAAAAGGTTATAACTGTATTTTTCGTAAGCCGGAAAATTATGAAAAATATATTTTTGAAATCCTTATTTTATTTCGATTCAAATGAGTATTCATAAAGAAAGTTTTGAAATTCTAGTTTCGGGGCACGCTTTTCTATAATGGGTCTCGGGATGACCCGGAATTGAAATTTTCTTAAAATCTGATCTTTTCTTGGTTTGAAATATAATCAAGAACTATATTCAAAATTAGTTTTGCTTATAAAAGTTTCTTATTTGGAAACCAAGGAAAAGCCGGAATTAGGGTATCTAGGTCTTTCTCACGAAGCTTGAACTAAACCGGTTTAGGGTTTCATTTTTCGGTTTCCGAAGTTTACTTGATTACTAGGAAACCCGGGGTATACAAATAAAAAAATAATAATATTGTGTAATGAAATAAAATGAATAGTGCAAAAGAATAATCAATTACTGGTAGAAATGAAAATACGGTAAAAAGGTTATAACTGTAACTTTTATAACCCGAAAAATTATATAACTGATATATTTAGAAATCTCATGGAATTACGAGTCTAACGGTACTAATGGTATATTTTTGATTGATATCTCGAGTCTCGAGACACGCTTTTCAAAGTCTGTATCCGAACGGGTTCGAGTAGGTCAAAATTTACCAATCTGATATTTGTGAACAAACTTATATTACTACGAGCTATTCTACTTATTTACTACCTCTTGGCCTCTAGAGTTAAGGGCACTATTTGATTTGATCGTTAGGGCTTTATTGTGATTTCCGTCTCTTAGGATTATTAGTCTGGTCGTTTGGGGAATTTCCAAAGTCTATATTTTATTATTGGCAGATAAAGTTTTCTTAATCATGCCAAAGCCTAGTTATGGAATTGGCCTTTGGTGATCTCCTGATCCTTCAAATTGTCATGTTATGGATTAACTTGCTTTTTAGCAAATTATCACTGTGTTTTATTTTTATCCCGATTTTTATGAATTATAGATTAGGTAAGCAGTTTATCTTACGTAATGGTTTTTGGACTTAAGGACTTTTGTAGTCCTTATTTTATTTTAGATTTTCTCATGATTGAGAAATTTTTGGATTTGTTCGTGATTTAGGATTTGCCGAAATTCGGTTTTAATTTGGAGTGATTTTTAAGGTTTATTTCGAAGTTCATTTTGGAATTATTTATTGAAATTTTCCGGGGCTTACACATAGAATTTCTACTTAAAGATTCTAAATCTATCTTCTAATTACGTTAAAAAAGGGATTGGTGGAAATTCCAACTTAAAATGGCCATAACATGCTTATTTTAACTTGGAATTTCTTATATTATATGTCGTTTTCTACCTATTCGAAAAGATCTATCTATTTCTAAGGTTATTTTCACTTTAAGAAGTCTTTTGGGTCTCAGATAAGAGGGATACAAGTTTACCACGAAAATTCCATCCTTTAAAAATAACATTTTCTAATCCTTATTTCACTCAAAGCTTGTTAAGTAAAACTTAAATATGTATATGTTTGAAAATAATTCCTTTGATACATATATAGACCTATAATCTATGCATGATGTTATAGGTGTTGTCTCATTTAATTAATTTCCATAAACAACTTTTCCTAGGTTTTGAAAAATTGGATTTGTTGTTAAACTTTTCTTTATGTGGTTAAAACAAACTTATAAATTCTTGGGTTATCATAATTTAGTGTTCTATATTTTTATTCTTTAATTTATCAAAAGTGAGTTGAAATAAAGTTTGGTCCTTATAAGTTATCTACCACCTTTATTTCTAGGAATTAAAAAATAGAGTTTCAAAAGTTTCTTTAGTAGCACTTAATGTTCTTGTTGGTATTATATCTATATTTTAGAAAAATGAGTTTATTCTTTGAAAATTTACTTTCTTAGATTATTGACAAATTTTTATTTCTCTAAGTGGGTTTCTTAATACTTGTAAGTTAATTTTTACCTTAGCTTGAAAACTTGTTTAGGTCTTAGTTTAGAAAGTAGGTAAAAATTTGTCATAGTATCAAGTTATCATCTATATATCAAGATTTTGATGTTATCATTTGAAAGGAACGTATTTTAGACTTTGAAGACATTTCTTTACCAATAGTTTGAAATTTCATGATGGGCTTATATAAATTTTTTAAAGTAATTTGTTAAAAACATCCTTCTAATTCTTGCTGAAAAATATTTGTTAAGTGACAAAATTTTAAGAGTTTAGTCTTATATAAAAAGATCTCTTTTTATTTGGAAAACAACATATTAATCATGCATGAATATGATTATGTAGTTTATAAAAAGATAAGAATATCACAAGATAAGATAATAAGGAATATAAGGAAACAAATAAGCATAATAATATCAAGTATTGGGAGCCTTAGCTTCATCAAGGCTTCTACCACGCCCATAAGATACGCTAAACGTAATAGTCTGTCGCATGCTATATAAGACTTAGGAATTACTATCACAACCGTTCCAAAGTCTTGTATAGAATGCAAGGCGTACCTTTACGATAATAGAATACATGAACCAATGGAGATAAAATAGTTTAATTTGACATATTATAAGTATCAGAATATAAACCATGAGTCCACATAATTAATTACAAAAGTTCTAGGGGCATCCCCTTGTAGAAGAATATTAAGTTTAAAAGTAGTCTTTTATAGTCATTCGATAAATATTAGGGTGTCCTATGGAAGTCTATACAAAATCGAACACAAATTTCTAATGGAAACTCCTAATTCAGGTACCTGCTTGGTAGGATGCCTTGACCTTAGCCATGAATATGAAAACTGCAATGAGAAAAAGCTGTGGGGGCGTAAGCTATACTAGTTTAGTGAGTGAATACTTCCATAAAGACATTCATAACCATTCAATCAATCAAGTTGTTTATTCAACCATATGGAATGCATCAATAATGTAAACAAACAAGACATATGATCAGCCGGAAATCATATGTGAATGGATTTACGCCCTCCATTCGGGTTAGCAGATTAACGAATACTGCGGTACTACCGTTGAATTAATGTGCTGTTTATGGATCACGAGTAACCAACTTATGTCATTTATGGATCACGATCAACCAACTTTTAGCATTTATGGATCATAAATAACCAACATATGCTAATGCTCCATCCCATCGTGAAGTGATTATGTCCATGTTATTTATCAATCCGAATAATTATTAATGCCAATTTTTAGGTGATCAACCAATCTCGTAGACAATCAATCCTATAATATCTTAAACCAGCATAAGTTAATCACTCGGTTCCGATATTCTTAACACAATTTCTCAACTCATCAACAAGCATACATAATTCCCCATAATTCCCATCATGCAATTCCATTTTATCTTTTGCCTCATAATCTAGTGCAACTAATTGCTACAAACACAATCAAGAAATGAAATTAGGAAGTAATACTCACTCGGCCATTGGTCGCCAGTTCTTTAGTAATAATAGTTGGTGGTAACGAATCCTCGGATCCAAGTCACCGAAACGAAAGAAATACCCAAATGAGTATTTAAACTCATATCTAATCCATTTTATTTCATAAAAACTATTAAGTTCGTAATTCTCGTAATTAATGGAAACTCCAACTTAAAATAGCCATAACTTGGTCATTTTAACTTGGAATTTAGTAAATTATATACCGATTCCTATCTACTTCGAAAGATCTATCTCATTCTAATACAATATCTCCATTTTGAAAACTTTTAAGTCTCTAAAATTTCGGATCAGTTTTGTTTAGTAGCCAAACATCCATTTTCGAAATTGTTTTTGCGAAAAGTTTTGATGTTTCTACTATCCATGCCAAATATGCATGCAATATTAACAAATTACAATCATAAATGGTATGTTATGAGCTTCCTATATATATGTTCTTAGTGATATTCTATTAGGGAACTTTTTAGAAAGCTTCTACTTTACAAGATGCCATGAATACCTAACTTAGCAAGACTAATTTTGTGTTCTTGACAAATCACACTTGTTTTAGAGATTTGCCTTAACAAAATTTATTTATTCTTACTAAAATTAAGTCTTTACCATATCTATTCCTTAAGGTCTTCATTTTCCAACAAAATACTCATTTTTCATTTTGTAACAAGTGTTTGAATGTTGGCTATTCCTAGAACCGAATTTTGTAAAAATGGTTGTTAAGTGATTTCTTTAAGAAAAATCATTTGATACTTTAAAATTTAAGGCTCCATTATTTCTATCTCTAAGGACTTCATTTCCTTATAAACTTCATTTTGGGTTTGAAAAATAGATGTTTACATACCATCTTTCTTACTTACGAATTTCATGTTATTAACATAAGATCTAATTTTCTATCTTGTAAATACTTCTGTTTAACAAAGTTTTCTTAGTAAATCTACATTAATTATTAAAATCATCTCCTATTGATATCTATTCATAAGCCTTCATTTTTCACATAAATTCATATTTTGGTGTTGAAAAATAGGTTTTCAAAATGCAACTCTTTTTCCATCCGAATTTACAAAAGTTTATTTTGATGAAACAAATTTTGTTCTTGAGTTTGTTAACTCATCTTCATAAATATCTTAACTTTTAGAAATAACAAAGCATTCATTTACATAAGACAAAAATCTTTATGACCATTTATTCATCTTAAACACAATAAATGCATGAGATCTCAAATGTCATGTAAATGATAGATGTTTAGAAGCTAGTTCTAAGTATGATGATCATGTTAGATGCATGAAATGAAGTATACTACTATGATAACAATGTAGTAGCAAGATTCCTACATGAAATCATCACTATCATTTATTCATCTTAAACACAATAAATGCATGAGATCTCAAATGTCATGTGAATGATAGATGTTTAGAAGCTAGTTCTAAGTATGATGATCATGTTAGATGCATGAATGAAATATACTACTATGATAACAATTTAGTAGCAAGATTCCTACATGAAATCATCACTATATGAACATACATTATGATCATGACAAAAATATGAGCTTTAAACATAAGATCCACAACTTGTGATGGCTTGATCATGATGTTCTAGTGGTTTTATGTCCCTAGCATGCTCATGGGACTTTTATGAATCCATACATGAATGACTTGCCATTACATGTTTTTGTGGTGGTAAAGTTTAGATCTATACCTATTAAGCTTTGTAAGTAAGAGGAGTTGAAGAAAAAAATGTGTGTGAGTGTGTATGGGGAGGAGGGGACTCATGACACACAAGAGAGGAAGAGGGAGAGTTTGTAAAAATTTCAAGAAGTGAAAATGAAGAAAGAGAAATGAAAGGCATAAAAGAGTATTTATAGAGAGGGATATTAGGGTTTTTTGTATATAAATTAAAAGAAGAAAAATAAACAATGAGAGGGAAAAGGGAGGGGGTTGCGCAGCCATAGAGGGGGAGAGGTAGAGAAAAGAGTTTTGTAATTTTTCAAATTTAATTATGTAATAAAGTGTATGGAAAAGTAAATGTAAGGAATATGATGTAATGAGGTAAGGTTAGATTGTAAGGATGTAAGAGTAGGGGTATAGCTTGTGAGTGTGAGTAGAGTATGGGCTTGTACTTGTAAATAGTAATAAATAGTATATTAGACAATTAAATTATCGGTTAGTAAAGAAAATACGATAAAATGCTATAACTGTAATTTTTTAAATAAAAAAATTATAATAAATATATTTTTAATTCCTTATTAAATTCGGTCTTAAAGAATATTTCAGAATATTTTTCTAATTTCGAGTCCCGGGGCCTAGTCTTCTGGAATGGATCTCGGTCGAGTTCGAAACAGATAATTTCTCGAAAACTGATCTTTTTATATTTTGATATGTTCTTTAGAACTATAATCTAGACTATTTTGCTCTCAAATATTCTATGGTTTTATTCTTGTTAAAGCGGGCTTAGGGTTTCTAAGTTTCTTTCTAACCTTAGCTATTCCGGTTTAGGGTTTTGGTTTCCGATTCGGTTCTCAAAGTCAAGCTTGTTTACAAAGAAAGCCAGGGGTTACAACTTCCTAGTTAAGTATTGGGAGCCTTAGCTTCCTTAAGGCTTTCCGATACTAAGAATAGACTAGTCTCAAAAGAAAAGAAAATAAAATTGTTTTGACTTGATGAGAACAAGTTAAGACTAGAAAGACTAGTCTTAAAATAATATGAAATAAGTAAAAAAATTGTAAAGCATGAAAATAAATAAATAACAAGTGAGCTTATATGCTCTAAAGAGTATATATAGATACATAAATATATTTAGTTAGATATAAATGAGCATCATAGTAAAAACATAATAATAAAGTATAATATATGAATGATGAACAAAACATGAAATGTTGCTTTCTTAACTCCATGGATTTTTAGAAAACACACATTATGTTCATGCTAAGTTGTATGAACATAAAGATAAATCTACTAACAATATCATATTATAAAGTTTAGATATGAACAAGAACAAAGTATGAACATTTTGTTGCTTTCTTAACCTCCATGGGTTTAAAAAACGCATACTATGTTCCTATTAATCAAATGAACATAAGGAAAGCTTAAAGGATTATTACCTAAAGAAGAAGAAAGTTGAGAGAACTTTAAGAGAACTTTTGGAGAGAATTTAGGATAGTAATAGTAGTGTAAGAAACGTGTGAAGGAAATGGACGGTATTTATATGAAAAAGTGGAGGACAATTTGTGTTAATTAAATAAGTAAAAATTAAAAAAAAAATATGAGTGAAAGGGGAGGGGGCCGGTGCCATCTTAAGGGAGAGAGAGGAGAAATATTTATTTTTTTTTTGTATTTTTGTTAATAAAAAGTAAGATGTGAGAGATGTGAAGTTGTATTAGAAATGAAAATTGTAAGAAAATAGGTGAATAAGTTGTAAGATTAGGTTGCAAGAAAAAGTAGAGATAGATGAATAATAGAGAATAGTAATGAATAGTAAACAAGACAATTAAAGTATCGATAGTAATAAAAATATGCACAAAAAGGATATATCTGATATTTTTAGTTATCGAAAAATTCTAAAACTGTTATATTATGAGTCCTTATGTAATTACGAGTCTAACGGTATTATCAAAATATTTTTACCACTCCATGAATTTGGACTCAAATTTTGAAAACTAATCTTGTTCGGGTACAAAACGAACTTAATTTTCTCGAATATGATCTTTTTATGTTCCGTTATATTACTACAAACCATAATCTATGATTATCTTGATTTTATTATTTTAGGGTTAAGAGTGTGGGATTGCCAAATCTAAACACATTGTTTTACTTGTATGGCTATTAGGGCTTTTCGTTTTATTTTCGGTCGATGAAGGTTAATAAAACTATAAAAAAAATCTAAGAGCTTACAATATGAGAACCATCTTTGGAATGAGCAAGACGACAATCCACATGGCAATATCCATAATCCAGTATGGCAACTAAACCCGAGCCTAACAAAAGCTGCTTGTATACTCCAGTGCCAAGGAAGAATGTAAGAGAGGAACAAGCCAATGACGTGATGATGATCAAACCAGATGAAGAGACCACTCCGTGTCAGACTTTTGACCAAGGAGGACTAAATATGTTGGGAACTTGACCCTTGAACAAAGGAAAAAGGATGTCAACTGGGAGATACTTGACCATTCTCCTAACAAAAAGGCACAAAGGCTCTATAAGCCATGATCAACATGGATCAACCCGTTTCCTTGAAAGTCCTACCAAAGAAGTTAAATGACAGAAGGAAGGAATCGAATGCTAACATCATTGTTAGTAGAGCATATCCCAACAGTCCACTTAAGATTTTGTAATAGGATCAACCTAGGATCTATAACTACTAGTACTAACTTTTATTAATTTGTGAGAGTATACAGCACCCACTCTTCCTAGGTTCTCTAATTCTCTTAGGTGTGATAGATTACTTATCTTAGTTCCTCCCAATCCTAATGAGAGAGCATAAATCTCCATCTTGTTTAGATTTCGGTCATCCAAACTTGTACTTATGCATATAGTTAATTATCGCATTGCATATGCTTGTTAGTTATGCTTGCTTGTTATTGTTTGATGTGTGATTTGGTCAGGTTATCTCACTGGGCCATGGTTTTACTCACACTCCAATAGTTTTGTGTAGGAATAGTGTTTGCTGGGATTAAGCTATGAATGCATGAAGAGTGATCCTTTATTGAACTTTCTTGAAATTAGAAAGATAGGTTATAATAAACTTAGATTATTGATGTGAACTTTTCAATCGCAATCAATCAAATTAAAATTAAAACCCTATTCTTACTATGTAACTAATCCTAAGCAAGCGTAATTATCGATTGTAGTACTGTTGTAAGCATATGGATTGTTCCACCAGGCCTTATAACTACGTACTCACCTTTATTCTACTATTTAACTGATTTAGTTAGGATGATAGTAAGAATAATTAATATCTATCTAATTAATTAACCCTAGAATAAAGATATCCATGCCTTTAGAGATAAATATCAATTACAAAACGATACCTTAATCTTGATTCACTACTAACCCTATTTTCAATTCCTTATAGTTGTTATGTTCTTGAACTGTAGGAAACCCTGGATTCATCAATCTCTCTTCAAGATAATTGAATTATAATCTATATGCCTAATAGAAATTTCTTTCATCATCAGATGCATATAAAATAGCATTAAAGCTCATGATTCCTTAAAAAGAACAAATCTTGATGTAGAAAATTCATGCAATCCATATCTAAAATTACATTCAAAGCTATATATATATATATATATATATTCTATTAGATGAAATCTCTTTCTATCTAAAGAAATCAAAATGCAACTAATTCTAGCCACAAATTAATCACAAGAACAATAAAGAATATCTGAAAAGACTCAAGAATCATAAACTTCCATTAACACAATAATTCAAGCTCTACATTAGGTTTAGGATTTGTAAACCCCTAATTTTTAAGGTAATATCAAGTTTAAACCCTAAACCGGAAAATCGATCGGAAACCCTAAGTCAACAAATCCTTAGGAATCCCTAGTCGTTTAGATCTAGCAATCCCATGTTCCTAAACGAAGGAGTCGAAATACGAGTGGAGAGTGTAGTTTGGTTTGTAATAATACTAGGATGCTTAAAAAGATAAGATTAGCAAATTTTCGACCTATTTCGAACCCGATCGGATACAAACTTTGAAAAGCGTATCCCAGGGCTCGAGATATTAAATATATGATATTAATACAGTTAGACTCGTAATTTCATGAGATTTCTAAATATATTAGTTATATAATTTTTTGGGTTATAAAAATTATTGTTATAACCTTTTTATCATATTTTCATTACTACTAATGCTTTAAATGTCTAATCTACTTTTTGAATTCTTCCACACTATTCATAAGTACAACTATCCATAACCTATCTCTTACTGTCACGCCCAAAGGGTATCCTAACGTGACAGTTCGCACACTCAATATTAAAGCTTAAGTATGACAACCTTAGCCATTCCCAAAAGCTTTTATATTAAGTGTAAGGCGTACTTTCACAACTTTAGAGGACCATATGGAATTTATGAAGCTTAAGGAGATATAAAAACATATTAAGAAAAGAGGATTATAATAAAAATTTATTCATATCAATGGTTTTACAAACTTAGGGACGTTTTCCCTTGATCACTAGTCTATTACATGGATATTTGTACATCAATACTAATACTACACTTTATCTAAATTTCTATTACCTAAAAAGAAATTACCTACCTGCAGGGTCTACGTGGCCTTAACCATAAGTAGGGAAACTGCAAAAGATATTTATCGGGGTATAAGCTAATATGCTTAGTGAGAACTATTTCCATAAATAACTTCTTGTAACAAGATTTCAAACAAGTTGATTAAACAATCAAATGTAATGCAACGTACACGTAAGCAAACAAGCATATAGTTTTCCGAGAACTATATGTTGAATGGATTTGCGCCCTCCATTCGGGGTTTGGTGATACTTAACCTCAAAATAAGTAGTTTTAATTAAAAAGTTTTATGCTCACGAGCAGTCATCGCCAAGCATTCTGAATCTACTTGATTTGACCTTGCTTTCGGATCATCCGCCAAGCAATTCCCAAGCCGCCAAGTAATCGCTTTCAGATCTTCTACCAAGTGTTGCTTTCGATATGAGCTTACTATCCTTCTCACCCAAGGATAATAACTCAAAATGCAATGTGACTCACTTCGTGGTATGCATGAATTCGTTTATTTATAAGTCATAGCATAATTATTTTTTGAATTTAAGGTGATCAAAGAATTTCATACCGATCAAAGAATTTCATACCAATCAAATGTTATACTAAAACAAACATTTAAATCAATTCTGGCTCCGATATTCTTAAAATTCTTTCAAAGAATTATTTTACATATACATCGGTTTATTTTTTCCTAATTCTAATGCAACTAATTTACAAGCACAACAAATAAAGCATTTAACGGAAATAAACTCACGATGCCATGTCGACTATTCCTTTAAGGGGATGAGTTGTTCACACACTCCACTTAATCGTAATAATCTTCGGGATAAAGGAATCCTTCCTCGGGGTCACCTAGCCAAAGAAAATACCCACAGTGAGTATTTCTTGATGATTTTCTTGAATTTTGACAAAAAAATGTCAAAAGAACGTTAAAGTTCGTATAAAGGAATGTTCCAACTTAAAATGGCAATAACTTGGTCATTTTTACTCGGAATCGCGCATATAATATTCCAATTTCTACTACTCGAAAAGATCTACCCATTTCCAAAGTTACTTTTAACAAACAAGGTCATATAGGCCCCGAAACAGTGGCGACAAAGTTCACCACAAATTTTTCCAACACAAAACAACTTTGGTTCAAAAAATCAAAATTTGTTTGATAAATACTTAGTTATCTATATAGTCAAAAAATTCTCTTTTTATAACTATAGAACTCATATTCAAGCATGCTCATGTGTTTTGTTGCCCAATTATTTTTCTTGAGTAAAACAATGTCGGGTTGAAGTTTTTGGAAAAAGATAGTTTTCAAAAATTGTTTTTGTAAATTTCTTGAAATGAATACTTTGTTTCCTTTTGTTTTCTAAAAATGCTTTATGTTGGTTATATTATTTTTCCTAAGAAAATAAAATTTCCCATTTTCTAAGTTTTTTACACTTATACTATTTTAAAGTTTTTAGAAAATACGCTATTATCCCTATTTACTTTTCTTGTACAAATTCCTTTGTCTATTTGTTTGCAAAAATCTTTATTTAAAAATTTCTTGTTCTTTTCTTATGCCTTATGTTTTTCATAGAAATCACCCATTTATAAAAGTTCATTTTCTTGATAAAACAAAGCGGAGCAATATGTGACTTGAGAACTTTTTATAGTAATGTAGTTTCTAAAACTTAATAGTTGCTTCTTGTAATTTGAAAAGAGATAACTTTGTTTTTGTTTTTCAAACCATGATTTCCTACTTTACATAAACTTGTTCCTAAATGTAAAAATCTCTTTTTCGTTAATTATTTTTAGAACTTGAAATTTTGGACAACAATTTAAATGAACATAACTCATGAGAAAATAATAGCAAGAAAAATAACATAAGTAATAAAATCAAGTATTGGAGTCTTAGCTTTTTCAAGGCTCCTGGGACTAAGAAGTAGACTAGTCCCAAATAAAATAAAATAAAAGAAAGAAAGAAAGAAAAACTTATTTTGACTTGATGAGGACAAGTCTAAGACTAGGGACTAGTCTTAAAATAACAAGGAGTAAGTAAATAAATTGCAAGGAGTTAATAAATAAATTGCAAAAGAAAGTAAATAAATTGCATTGCATAAAAGTAAATAAATTGCAAGTGAACTTATATGCTCTAAAGGTTATGTATATATATATATATATATATATAGATAATAATATTTAGATATAGAAGCAATAATGTAAACAAAAATAATAACATGAACATAAATAGATTTTTCATGAATAAGAACAATACATGAAAATAATGTAGCTTCCATAACTTGTAGTCTTTGGAAACTCACACTATGGTCATGTAAAGTTACATGACATGAAGAAGAAGAAAATGAAAGAAGGTAGTTACCTAAAGAAGACTTTGGTATGGTTATGTGGTTATGGGTTTTAGTTGTTGGTAGAGGTTGTTGTGGAATTAATTTGAGAGAGTTTTGGGATGATGTTTTGAGAGAGTTTTGAGAGAGTTTTGGTAAGAAATTTGTGGGTAGTGAATGTGTGAAAGAAGTGAAAGAGGAGGGGGGGTATTTATAGGAATTGAGGAGGGATTTTTGTGTGATTAAAATAAAAGAAAAATAAAACAAATTGAGGGAGAGAGAAGGGGAGGGGGCACCGGCCATGTGAGGTGAGAGGGGAGGGTGATTTATTTTTTTGACTTTTTATTAAATAAAAGATGTAATATGTAAGGTAGATGTGAAATAAAGTTATGGGAAAGGTAAAAAGTAAGGATTATAGGTTATGGAGTGTGTAAGAATAGGTGTAAGAAAAAGTAGAGATAAAGAATAATGTAGAATAGTATGAATAGTGTAATGTAAGATAGATATGACTAATAAAGTACCGGTAGTAAGAAAATACGCGTATAAATGTTGATATCTGTTATTTTTAGCTACCAAAAAATTACAAAATTGATATTTTTGAAATCCTTATATTTTTACGAGTCTAACGGTGTATTCGGAATATTTTTACTATTCCGGGCTCCCAGACGCGTTTTTCGAGAACTATGTCCGATCGGGTTCGAAGGATACCCGAAATTCGAAAAACTGCTATTTTATATAACCTATGGCTATCACGAACTATTCTAGCTAATTATTCCAACTTCATTTTCTAGGGCCAAAGAAAATGGCAATGCCGGACTTAATCGGTTATGGTAAACTAGGGTTTTGTTGACCTTTAGGGTTCCGTTTGACTTCCGGTTTAGTGTTTTATGCTAAACCGATTCCAAAAATTTGGGGGTTTACACTTACATCCTCACAACCTATTCCTACTTTTTATCATTTTTCTTACAATTTACTTTTCCAATACAACTTTTACTACTTAATTACTTATTTAATTTTAAAACTCACACAACACAACACACTCCCTCTCTCTCTCTCTCTATGGAACTGGCGCTACCCCTCTCCCTCTTCCCACTCTCAATTTGTTTTATTTATTTCCTTTCATTACACAAACCATAATCCATTTGTCTATATATATCCCTTTATACCAACTTCATTTCACTTTTTCACTTTTCACTAAACCAAACTCTTGCAAAAATTTTTCTTTCTCTCTTCCTCTGCCCCTTACAAACCGTAACACACACATACACACACACATACTCACATATTTTCTTCAAGTTTTCTTAATCCAAACACTAAATAAGTAATAGATCTACACTTAATTATCTTAAAACATGTAATGGCAAGATCAATCATGTGTGATTCTACTCAAAAATCCCCATGACCTCTAAGCTAGGGATGTGGAAATACTTGAACATGATATCGTTGCCATCACAATATAGTAGATCTTGTTATTTAAGACTATTTTGCTATCATCTTGTTTTATTGTTAAGATATGTTGATATTATTAATGTTTTGTGCATATATTCATCATCTAGCCATATCCACATAATATACAGTGTTCATGCATTTATAACTAGTATAATAAACTAGATCTAGTTGTTTTGAGTTCATAAATGCATTAGGCTTTTGTTTTATGTTCATAAATAACTTGTAGTAGTATGATATTGGGAAAAAGATAGGAAGCTCAAGATTTACTTTAGTTTCAACAAAAATGATTTTTGAAAATTCCGATAAAAAAGGAACCATATTTAGAAAAGCCATTTTTCAACTTCAAAGTGTGTATTTTGCATTAAAAATGAAGGGCTTAGGGAATAAATATCATAAATGAATGATCTTTATGAGTAAAGCTTAGATCTACTAAGGAATATTTTCAAAACAAAGAAAAGTTTACAAAAGTTATGTTTCAATCCAGTAACAAGTTTTAAATTCGTAATAAGGGGAACTTGAAGTGTAAACACTCATTTTTCAACTCCAAAACAAGATTTTTATTAAAGAAATGAAAGCCTTAAGGAGTAGGTTTGATTAGAAAATGGTTTTTGAAAGACTAAATGAGTTTTACAAAGAAAACAACCTCAAATGAAAATTTCAAATTTCGGATTTGAAAATGGCCACTATTTAAACACCTATTTCCAAATGCTAAAATGATAATTTTTATGAAAAATGGAAGTCCTAGGGGATACATGTAATAAATATCTAATTTTGACAAGGATAAGAGAGTTTTATCAAAGTATAATCCTAAAACAAGAAATGGTTTCAAAGAATAGATTAAACAATGTTTTCATTATTTAAAATTTTGTAAAATTCGTAATTAGGTAAGCCACCTATTTAAACATCTATTTTCTAATCCAAAATGAAGGTTTTTATTTAAATAATGAAGGTGGTGGCCATATAGGTCATCAAGGTTGAATTTTCATAAAAGCAAGTATGATTTTACAAGAAGAAAAACTATTTTTTTCTTAAGTCTAGTAAATTTCAAAAGTTTTGCAAAGCAAAAGTTTTTCAAAAAGAATTCTTTGTACTGTATCATTAAGAATTTATATATAGATAGTTCATCTCATAACCTTCATGATAATAGCTTGTAGGTATTGCATATATACATGATGCACTTGTAGAAACAAAGTTAGGAAAGTAACGTCCTATACTTCTTATTTGACATTATCTAAGTACATGAGAAATTAGAATTACCAACACCCATGAATCATGCATGATATTGAGTTATATATGTATATAATAGTCTTACAAGATATAATGATAGCTAAGTATCTATCAAAGCTATAGTATGATGCTTGGTTTGAAATTAGGAGTTGAATTGTGGAATGGGGAATTCGTATAGTATTCTGCACCCTACTGTTCATGGACCAAACAACCTTGTTTGTTGGAATTAACTTTAGAAATAGATAGCTCTCGTTGAATAGGTAGAAATCAGTGTATAATATGCGAAATTTCAAGTTAAAATGATCAAGTTATGGCCGTTTTAAGTTGAAATTTCCTCTTAGACGAATTTTGACAAACTTGTTAGATTATAATTTATAAGTTCATTCAAACTTCATAGAAATACTCATTAGAGTATTTCTTTTGATTAGGAGACTTGAGAGATGGAATAGACCTTCCCGAGGACTATTACGATTAAGTGGATTTTCGCGCCATGGCAAAGTGAGTTCACTATCTTTAAATTTTATGCTTATGAATGTGCTTGTAATATTAGTGGCATTAGACTTAGGCCAAGATAAAATTTGATTGTGTGTATGAGAATTTTACTTAGGTGAATTGATGATAAGAATATCGAAATGTGCTTATTGTAAATATTGTATGATTTAATATAGAATCGAGTTGTCTGCAATATTTGTGATCACCCATAAATTGTTAAATCAATATGTCATGATCTTATAATCAAATTGATATGCATACCATATGTGGAGTACATTGCATAGGTTATTATACCTTTGTGAGAAGAAGACATAATAGCTCGGCAACGAGGGGCCTGTAAACTCGAATATTGACGTAATGGCCGAAAAATGAAATGTTGGCGTATGGGTCGGAATTAAAAAAAAAAAAAATGTGTATGGGTGGGCACCTGTATCAACCACAATATAAATGAGAAAATTTGAAATCTATGGTCGTATGGGCCTGAAACACTGAGCCCCGAATGGAGGGCGTAAATCCATTCAACATAAGATTTCTGGAAGATCTTATGTATTGTATGCTCACGTGTTTATGCATTTCATATGGTTGTTAATATAACTTGTCTGTTATATATTGCTTGTTGAGTATTTAATTTTGAAAGTGAAACTCACTAAGCTCGTAAGCTTATACCCTAATAGTTTCCTATTGCAGTATGAATATTTATGGCTATCCTCGAGAGGCCACGTTCCTCAGGTATAGCTTTTGGAACTTAAGAACTTTTGAAGAAGTTGGGACCTAGCTATAGGCATAAACTTCTAGTTGGATCTCCTTAATTGATATATATGATAATTGTTGTAAGAGACTTTTGAGAACTTAAGAACTCTTAATATTTTATTGGGGGTATGCGCCTTAAATCATGTAATAGATTAAATCCGGATATAACCGTTATGATTTATATTCTTATTGCTATGCATGTGTCCTTAAGCTATTTCGATTCAAGGTATGGTTTCCTATATGTTGACGTGAGCCTTGCACCCGGTGTTTAAGCTCATGGAGAGTTTAAGGTTGTCACACTTGAGTTTAGATATCGAGTGTGACGAACTGTCTTGTTTAGGGTACTCTTTAGGGCGTGACAGGGTTCTTCAAGACCTAGGGTATAATAATATATTTTTTTCCATATGAAGATGATTACAACGATAAAAACATGGAAAAATTGATTGAAAACATGATTACAACCCTTAAAGATGAAATTTTGTGATTTCCAATAAGCTCTGGCATTTTTCCTTTTTAAAGCACCTATTTTTCTCTCTAAAGTTTGTAAAAAGAATCAAGAATATGAAAAAGACAAGTTAAAGGCTTTATTTATAGGAAATTACCAATTTGTCTTTTGCATGACCATCCTACACGACCGTGTTTCAGGGCGTGTAGGATGTAAAAGAGGTGAAACAATGGAATTTAAGGTTCGGCCTTGAGCATGGCTGTGCGGGGTACTGTGTACAATGTAAATTCATTTTGATCACTTCCTAACCTTTACGTAAGCATGCTACATGGCTTGTGTAGCTTCCTTATGTACTTTAAAAAGGCTTGTTGGTCGCTTTTCATTCTCTACACTAGTCTACTTAGCTTATGTAGAAATATCATATATGTTGTAAATCTTCCATTTGTCCATTTCTTTATTAAAATCTCACTTAACTGATCCAAAAATCTTCAGTAAGCTCAAAACTTCCTTTATCCCTATTAATATTTTAACCACATAAGTGTCCTTTTCTTTAATAATTTACATAAAATCTATATGATATAATACTGAAATAGTGTGAATAAGGGTCTTTTAACACTTATCAAATGTAGTTGTAGATAAATTGTATAATCATTTGAGACTTTGTATTTTATATATTGAAACTTACTTTTTTGTTTACTATTTGGTAGATGATACCAATTTTCTGCGATCTTTGTAAAATGTGAAAAATCGGGTTCCTTATCGAATTCAAATAAAGATATCTTATATATATGTATGATTAAATTATATGGAGTAAATAAACAAATAAAGTCTTATAATCTATGACATGGAAAATAGTTCCATATTATGGGTACACATGTGGTATGTTAACTATAGGATTGTCACCCCAAAGGGTACCCTAAACGTGGTCCGCCACACTCAATATTAAAGCTTAAGTGTGACAACCTTATCTACTCCCAAAAGCTTTAATATTAAGTGTAAGACGTGCTCTCACAAATTTAAGGACTATACATGGAATTATGAAGCTTAAGAAGATACAACAACATATTAAGAAAAGAGGATTCATAACATTCATTTACTTATAACAATGATTTTACAAACTTAGGGACATTTCCCTTTTTCACTAATCTATTACAAGAATATTTTACATCTTATTCAACACTAAACTTCATCTGGGGTTTTCCTAATCCATAAAGAAATTACTTGACTACAGGATCCTCGTGGCCTTAACCATAAATAGGGAAACTGCAAAAGATATCTATGGGGGTATAAGCTAATAGGCTTAGTAAGAATTATTTCCATAAATAACTTCTTGTGACAAAATTTCAAACAAGTTATTTAATCAAGCAAATGAGATACAATACACACGTGGGCAAACAAGACATATAGTTTTCCGGGAACTATATGTTGAATGGATTTGCGCCCTTCATTCGGGGTTTGGTGATACATGACCTCAAAACAAGTAGTTTTAGTTAAAAAGATTTATGCTTTCGACCAATGTCGCCAAGCATGTGAAGTCTACTTGAATCGAGCCTTGCTTTCGGATCTTCCGCCAAGCATTTCCTTTTCCATAACGCTGCCAAGCAATCGCTTTCGGACACTCCGCCAAGTGTTGCTTTCGACATGAGCTTACTATCCTTCTCACCCAAGGATAATAACCCAAATGCAATGGGACTCACTTCATGGTATGCATGAATCCATTTATTTATGATATCATAATATTATTATTATTATCAAATTTAAGGCGATCAAAGAATTTTCATACAAGGCAAGTGTTATACTAAAACAAGCATTTAAATCAATTTCGACCTCAATATTCTTAGGATTCTTTCAAAGAATCATTTTACATACATATCCATTTATCTTTTCCTAGCTCTAATGTAACTAAATTACAAGTACAACAAGTATAGCATTTAAAGGAAATAAACTCATGATGCCATGTCGACTACTCTTCTTATACGGATGAGTCGTTCACACACTCTACTCAATCGAAATAATCTTCGGGATATAGGTATCCTTCCTCGAAGTCACCTAGCCAAAGAAAATACCCACAATGAGTATTTCTTGATGATTTTCTTGAATTTTGACAAAACAATATCAAAAGAACGTTAAAGTTCGTATAAAGGAAAGTTCCAACTTAAAATGGCCATTACTTGGTCATTTTAACTCGGAATCGCACATATAATATACCGATTTCTATCTACTCGAAAAGATCTACCCATTTCTAAAACTATTTTTATCAAACTAAACCATTTAGGCCCCAAAAAAGTGGTGATAAAATCCACCACGAATTTTTCCAACTCATAAACAACTTTGGTTCAATCAATCAAAATTTGTATGATAAATTCTTAGTTATCTATATAGTTGAAAAATTCTCTTTTTAGTTACTTAGCTCATATTTATTCATGTTCAAGTGTTTGTTGTCCAAATCATGTTGCTCAAGTAAAATCATGTCGGTTTTAGAGTTTTAGAAAATATAGTTTACAAGAATTCATTTTTGTGAATCTCTTGAATGAATATTTTGTTTCTTTTGTTTTCCAAAGATGTTTATTGTTGGCTATATATACATTTCCAAGTAACTTTTGAAATAAATTTTCTTCTTTCTAAGTTCTTCATAATAGTGCTATTTTCCCACTTATTTTTCCTATAATATTTTCTTTGTCTATTTGTTTGCAAAGTTCTTTATTTGAAAATTCATCATCCTTTCCTCATATTATGTTTTTTCATAGAAATTATCCTTGCATAAAAATTTATTTTCTTTATAAAAAACAAATGGGATAACAAGTGTTCTAAGAAGCTTTTTATAGTAAAAGTAGTTTCTAAAATCTTAGTGGGTCCTTTTTGTAACTTAAAAAAAATAACTTTATTTTTGTTTAAACCATAGATCTATACTTTACATAAACTTATTTCTAAGTGTCAAAATCTCCTTTTTGTCAATTATTTTTAGAACTTGAAACTTTGGACAACAATTTAAATGAACATGAATTATGAGAAAATAATAGCAAGCAAATAACATAAATAATAAAGTCAAGTATGAGAGTCTTAGCTTTTTCAAGGCTCCCAGGACTAAGAAGTAGACTAGTCCCAAAATAAAATAAAATGAAAGAAAAAATTTTTTTTTTTGACTTGATGAGGACAAGTCTAAGACTAGAGACTAGTCTTAAAATAACAAGAAATGAATAAATAAATTGCAATAGAATAAATAAATAAATTACATTATATAAAAATAAATAAATTGCAAGTGAGCTTATATGCTCTAAAGAATATGTATATATATATATATATATATATATACTTAATAATACTAGATATACAATAATATGAACAAAATAATAACATAAACGTAAATAGATTTTCATGAACAAAAACAATACATGAACATAATATAGCTTCCATAACATTTAGTATTTGGAAACTCACATTATGGTCATGTAAAGTTACATGACATGAGAAGAAGAAAATAATAAGAGATGGTTACCTAAAGAAGACTTTGGCAGTGTTATGTGGTTATGGGTTTTTGTTGTAGGTAGAAGTTGTTTTGGAATTATTTGGAGAGAGTTTTGAGAGAATATTTGGAGAGAGTTTTGAGAGGAGAATTTGAGAGAGTTTTTGTATAGAATTTGTGAGTAGTAAATGTGTGAAAGAAGTGAAAGAGGAAGGGGGTATTTATAGGAAAATATAGAGTAATTTTGGTATGGTTAAATTAAATGAAAATTGAAACAAATTGAGAAAGAGAGGGGAGGGGGTTGCGCCGGCCACACATGTGAGGAGAGAGGGAGTGTTTTATTTTTTTGTATTTTGTGGATTAAATGAAGTGATAAGTAAGGTAAATGTGAAATAAAGTTATGGGAAAGGTATAAAATAAAGGTTATATGTTATGGGGTTTGTAAGAGTAGGTGTAAGAAAAAGTAAAGAGAAAAGAATAGTGTAGAATAGTAGTGAATAGTGTAATGTAAAGTAGATATGACTAATAAAGTACCGGTAGTAAGAAAATACTCGTATAAATGCAATATTTGTTATTTTTACTTACCGAAAAATTCTAAAATTGATATTTTTGAAAACTTTATATTTTTACGAGTCTAACGGTGTATTCGAAATATTTTTACTATTCCGGAGTCCGGGACATGCTTTTCAAGAACCGTGTCCGATCAGATTCGAAACGAGTTACGGTTTTACTAATATGATCTTTTTACGTTTCCTTAGATAATTACGCACTATTCTATATTCTAAACTCCTATTTATTCTCGCCGAGTTGCTTATTCGGGATTGCCGGACTTTGAGCTATTACGTCTAACTAAGGTTTTGTTGACCTTTAGAGCTCCGGTTGACTTCCGGTTTAGGGTTTTAGGCTAAACCGATTCCAAAAATTTGGGGGTTTACAAGGATAATCCTACTAGGTTCCTATCAGGGTTGTGACACCTTTGTTTGGTCTAGTTCTTACAACTACACGTTAGCTTTAGCACATTTTTAAGTGGTAAGAACATTAAATTATTTATATATAAGTAAATCTCATTTTAGTTGTAATATTAGTAATGTGAAACTAGAAAAGAGTCTAGAGATTTCGAAAAGGAATATTTAAAAAAAAAAGTCTCAGTGATACACCTTACTCACCAATAAAGATATGATCTAAGTAGTTTAGAAATATTTAAGGCTTTGTATTTGAATGACCATGAAATAAAGGATATTAGTGATGTTATTAATGTATATGATACACTGTTGACCTACACTCTCTCGAATTTGATATTATGCGTAAGCTAGATTGAGTGGTTTGTTTGCCACAAACAAATATTGATAAGAAATAGGGTTTTACTTCTCAAAGAGAAAACAAAGCTTAATATTAAAATAAGATGATACTGGTCTCTAAGGTTTCCTTACATAATTGGGTATTTATATAACCTTTAATAAGGCAATAAAATAAAAATCAAACAAAAGAAGGAAGCTTCATGCAAGTAGTAGAAATCACGCCGAAAGGAGCGAGCGCAGCCACGGCTGTGCTTCTTCTTCAACAAAATAACATTGAAGCCCATGGCTAGAATTGTAACCATGAATAGCAAAGCGCGGCCGTGTTGGTAGCTACATTTTTAGGGAAATTTTCTTCCTGCTACCTTCAAAGTAAACCATGGGCACAATTTAGGCCGTAGTTCTTTTTGTAGGGCAACTTAGCTTCTACTCTTGAATTTTCATGTTTGTGATTAAGGCCATAGTTTTATCCATAGTGTGAGGCGTGGGTGCGCTTCATGTTGCGTCTCGCCTTTCTTGTGATCTTGCTCTTTTTCATCATCTCCTTGGTGATCCTTGATCATCAAAACATCTTCACTAGTCAGATTATCATCTTGCTTAAGCTTTTGTGTGATTTTGATAATCAATAAAGCATTTTCCTTCATTGATGGATTTGGTAAGGATCCTTTAAATTAGTCCTTGATTTCCTTTGAGTTAAGCTTTTGTGGTAAATGTTGGAGGTCAATTACTATCACTCACAATATTAAGAAATGGTATTTTTTCGAAAGTAGAACTCTATATCAAGCAAACTAAACATCTTTAAAAATCGCATTTATTTTTGTGTTGTTATTAATAGGATATTGAATGTTATAAATGAATAATAACGTACTTCTGTTCACATGAAAAATTGTCTAAATAATAAATATATTTACTATTTTTGTGAGAAAAACTACAAAAATACAAATTAGAGAAAAAAAATAATATGTTGGAGAAGATATATAAAAATTATTATATGTGTCACATGTTACAGAAGAAATATAGTACGGTACTAAGTTAAACTAATAAAAATTATATATGCATTTTAACCAAGTGATACAAATTTAGAACTAATAAAAATAAACTATATCATATTTTAACTAGGCAATACAACTCGTATTGTATTTTGCTAAGCGATACAACTGCATATCGCATATTGACACAGCAATAAATATTACAAAAGAAATGCAGCATATAAGTTGTTGTATCACTCTTTCTGTATGTGTACCTACACATATACTTATACGGCATGTCGAACTAGTAATACACACGATTTATACTTGTATCACATATCTAACAAGCAAGACATTCTTTCTTTGATGAAACAGAGTATATAAGCCCCTTGTATGGCTCTTTGTTTATGCAAAACATATACTTATACTTGTATTGCATATTTAACAGGCGATGTGCATACATTTACACTTATATTGCATATCTAACAAATGATACATTCTTTTTTTAATGAAACACAATATATAGGCCTTTGTATCGCTCATTCTATATGCAATACACAACCTTTAATACCACTACTACGGCTTCTTCTTCTTGATTCACACTAACATAAAATTACATGAATTCAAAAACTCTCTACTTAGGTTTTCTTAAAAGTTAAATTTGCTTAATTTCGACACTTGTTACCCTAATTAACAACATAAGGTACAATTTCAAGATTTATTTGTTTATTTTTTCAATTATAAATTATTTGTTGCTTCAATTAAGTAAACATTAAATGTACACACAAAATATTTAAGGAAATGCCTAAGTGAGTAATTTGGTGATTAAAATGATTGATGATCCATGATTATTGATGGTTATCATGGGTTGGTTATGTTTGTCATGTGGTCAAATGTTGTAATGTTAAATTAATTACTAGAGAATGTCGTGATTAGTGTTAGTCTCTATATTCCACATCTAGCACAAAACATTATCTCAAACTCTTTAATTGAAGCTTCCTTCAAGCTAAGGTCTTAACAATTTATGAATTATGATTAATGACCTTGATTGTTTATTGTCATTATAGTGATCACTAAGGAATGAAGATATATGAATTTTGGTCCTTGACTATTAACTGTCATGTGGATTTTGATACTTAATTTATTGTTTTTTGTCATATGAATCTATTGATTAAATTCTAGTTAGATAGCTATTAAGTACACAAGTAATAAATAATTGTTGTGAAAACCATCAAGACCAATCATAGATTAACAAGAACTAGTACTAAAAAAAAATTCCATAAGATGAATGTAGATGCTAAGGTTTTCAAGGAACTTTTGTTCTTTTGATGAGGAAAAAACAAGATAGGGCTATTATCCTTCAAAGGATCTTTTGTACTTTGACTTTTTGACATGGTTAAGAGCATGAAATCATAAGAACGAATTATAGGTCTATTAAGCACTATAGAAGAATTAAACATAACTTAATGTTGGCATGGTATAGTAAAGCAATTGATGAAGTATAGTAGTAAGCGCCTTAGACAATCATGGTATGGTTCTATGTCCCATTTGTTGTTATTAACTAGGAACACTACTGCTTACATTATAAGCCTTACTTGGTCATAGGAATTACTAAGATCACTAGTAATATCTATTGGGATTAGAAATTGTAAAGTAATGGAATAGTAGCTGTGATACAACTAACATAACTAACCTATGTAATGCAATTGTTTGTGTCAATGAATAGTATCAATGACAGATTATGTCAAAATTTTTGTTTTTACCAATGGAAAGATTTTGCAAGGTCAAGATGGATGTATTATGATAAGGGACCACTAAGGAATATAAAAATAAAGACGAATCTTAATTATACTAGGCTCTTGAGTATGATATGTGAAGAGTTGGAACTGATCCTAAGAAAAGCAATGTTGAAACATATCGTAAGCAGGTATCAATTAATAGTCCAATTTATAAAGAAGCCATACCAAAAGATATTAGTAATGATGTAGATGTGGAAGCTCTTATAGATATTGCAAATGCATAAGGTATGGCATGCCTTCAACAACTATATGTTGGAGTAAAAAGTACATCTACCATGCCTAAGGAGCACACTGTCTTGCATCAAACAACCATACTACAAATACTAGTAGCATTCGAGTCTTGAAATGCTCCAACAAACATAGAAAGGTGCAATAGCTTATTGTTGAATGTTGAAGACAAGGTCTATAATGCAAATGATCTTGAGAAAGAGATAGAGGAGGCCTTATAAGAGGTTGATTTAGAATATGAATTAATATATGAGGAGAATGAGATGACCTTTTAGATTAACACATCAGATTGTGAAAATGAGTCTCCAAAGATAAATGAACATCTTCATGAATACAATGATATAGAAACTACTCAAGTAGACCAACAAACTAATGAAAGCTCATTCTAAGATCCTATTCCATTTCTTAGTAATATGGATGTTGGTGATACTTATGCATCCTACAAGGAAGAATTCCTTACATCTGAAGACTTACGCTTATGTAATATATTTAAGGTTGGAATGAGGTTTTAAAACTAAAGTTGATTTGGTTCCTTTGGTTAAAATGTGGCACATAAAGAATCATTATAACTTCACAGTTACAGAGTAAGACAAGAAGATATGGAATATTGTTTGTAAAGCAAAGATGACCTGTAATTGTAAATGGCAACTTCGTGGACTCCAAAAACGTTAGCTTCAAAGAAGATCATCCACAGTTCGACCAGACATTCATGAGCTCATGATTCTTGCGTCAAGTGAAGAACAAACTTGATGTCAAGATCTCAATCCTTAGACAACAAATTGAAGACACATATGCATATGTGATGTCGACAAGGAATATTTGGGGGGTAAAGAGGATAGCAATTCAATGGGACTGGTCTCGTCATATCAATAAACGGTTTAGATCTTTTTCAATCATGATCGAACTTTTTAAATTTTTTTACACTATTTTTATATAATCAATTACCCCTTAATCTTTTTACACTATTTTTATACAATCAATTTAATTTTGATAATACTAATGGTATAGTCTCATGACGGGACCATAGAAGTTTCCAGTATACGTATTAATATGACTTCACTTTGTGTTCTTGTTTTTTCTTTTTCTATTTTTTCCCCATTTTCGGTCTTTCAAATAATCTGAAGTTTGAGTTTGGTTGCAGATTGGCCTTTGAGGCTTTGACAATATAAAATATGGACATATCTTAACGGCTTTAAATATTCATCCCACGGGCTGGACTAGGTCCACAACTGGCCAGAAATCAGCGGGTTCTAATTTTTTTTTTCAAGAACTAGATTGAGCCCCCTCTAAGCTCGGATAATTCTTAAACCATGAATCCATACGTCAACGGGCTTATTTTGTACTCAAATTGACTAGAAATTAAAATTAAGCCTAAAAATACTACAGTTTTTAGCTGTGATAATATATATTTTTTATAGTATTGAACTAAACAAAAATTATTATATCATATTTAATTTTAAAATGTATTTTGGATTAAACAAAACTCTTTTGAAGGTATTGGATTAAACTTAAAAATTTTATCCATTATATTTACTGTTACAAAAATGTTACTAGACAAAATTAAATCTCTTAATAAAAATTTTGTCTAGTACCATATTTAGATATAAGTACATGTCATTTTAGTTGTAATATTAATAATGTGAAACTATAATTTATAAATATTTATCATTATATTTATTTATCATTTTAATTATTTTATTTAATGCTTCAAAATTGTTATTCTTAAGATTAAACATCAATTCCATGTCTAATGAGACCAAGCACACAAGTAGGGATGCAATCGAGTCGGCCATTAACGGGTTTTCGACCTGTCCAATCCAATAAAAACCCTATAGGGTTGAGCCCTATAAGGTAATAGAGTCAAGTTTGGACATATATAAAAAAAATTCTGTAAGGTATTAGGGTCGGGATTGGATACTACTAAAACCCGATAGATACCCACCCGACCTGTTGGTCCTAGTAAAGAAAAACTTTGCAATGTAAATACGTTTACTAAACATAAACATAGTAACAAGCTAAATTTAAAAAGAGGTTGTCAAAGAAAAGGTTAATTGCTATATTATTAGGTTATTATTTTATTGGCTTAAGTCTGCTGAATCTATTAAAAAAAATAATAAGCAAGGCAGATTATGGTTGATAATTGGACGGATGATCAGACAGGTAATTGGATTGATAGTCAGGCGAGTAATCGGGCGCCGGTGAGTTTGGATATAGTAAGACAACCCTATAGGGGTTATAAGATCGCGTTTGATATGTCCTATAGTATAGTGAGTTCAGATTCGGGTTCATATGATCTACTCGAAACCCGATCCGATTGCATCCCTACACACAAGACCATCAAGTTAAGGCCATTACACTCATAGCTTGGCATGGCATTAGAGAATTCAGTGTGGGCTCCTCAATTATATGTTATATACAGAAGTATTTCTACAAGCATTGGCAATGTGGGACAACTGTCTTTTTAATTTCATCATCTCCACTAAGTGTTATTGGGACTCTCTTTCTCTCTCTAACCTCTCTCAATCACCGACCACCACCTTTCACCATCTCCTTCTTCGACTATGAAGCATTGACCGCCACCTTCCACTGTCTCCTTCTCTAACTATGGTACTCAATCCCCTCCATGATTATATTTTTATAATGTTATGCTTATCAAATATATACATTAAATATCATTACTTGCAGTCCAATATGTTTTTATAATCTTTAAGAGCAGGAACTAATTGTGATAAAGATTTTTGTGTGGGATTGTTTTAGACATTGGAATTGGATTTCGATCTTAAAAATGATGATACTGTTTACTCTGTCTTTTTGGTATGAAACAGAGTCGTTACTATGTCAGCATTTATTGAATCTAAGCTGGATGAGCTAAGAATTAAAAAGTGTCTTTTCTAATGGCAACATTTATTGAATCTAAGTTATAAACGGAAAGTGGTGACAACATAGGTGAATTGTACCTTTAGAAGAGGGAAAGAATTTGTGAAAGCCAAATGAAGATCTCGTAATTTAATTTCAAACAATATTAAAATGATTTATAACATATTTTACAAATTATAACCAAACACTTGAATATATATGTCATTTTTAAAATAAAAATTTCAATGAAAAATATTTTAATTGACAAAAATTTTTTATTAACAAGTAATGTGTAATATTTATCGATTTTTTTTCTCATGTTGAGTGAAAGAGAGATGTCAGACAGCTTTGATTCAGTGCCCACATCATTGACGTCCTAAATTTAAAGGTCAATGGTTTGAACATGTTTCTTTGCACTTCTTTCAATCTCATGCTAATCTCTAAGCCAAGTTGTTGATGTCTCATTTTTGTCTAAGGAAGAGGGAGAACCTATGTTTTCAGATTTTGAAGCTAGGTGCTTTTATGTTTCCTCGTACTTAGCGTTAAGTGATTTTTTTTTTTTGGATAGAATGTCCTTAAGTGATGTTGTTGTTGTCTCGTCTAAATAATCACAATGGAGACAAAGGAATTTAGAAGAAAAAGTTTGTCCCGCATGGTTAAGTTCTCCATACCAAGTTTTTTATATAAGATGTAATTAGTGACAACATATTTGAAATGAAATTTATTTTATATAAGCGTGGGCTTAGTGATAGCAACTTGATTGGGCTTAATAAAATATGAAGTCTTAACCCATGGGGTTTTAATTATTATATATAAATATAATAGCACTAATTATGGTGATAATGATAAAAACTATGATAATGACAAAATGCATAAAAATTATTATATATAAATATAATAGCACTAATTATGGTGATAATGATAAAAACTATGATAATGAAAAAATGCATAAAAAAATAAGGATAATGACAAAAATGGTATCTAAATTTAAAAGAAAAACAATTAAGTATCTAAAATTTGGTTTTGAATAATTTGATACCCGAATAAAATTTTTGTTGACTTTTAAATACCTAAAGTTTGGTTTTGATAATTCTAGTACTTCAACAAACTTTTTTCATATCTCATTTCATTTGCTTCACGATGAAAAGTCAACGAAAACTTAGTTCAGATACCAAAATTGTCAAAATCAAACTTCGAGTATAAAAAAAAGTTAACAAAAGCTTTTTTCAGGTATCCAATTATTCAAAAACAAAGTTTAGATATTTAATTGTTATTTTTGTGAAAGTTCATGTACCATTTTTATCATTAACCCAAAAAAAAATAAATCGATACATCAACTGACACATGGCATGTTTGTATAGGTTGGAAGTGCCACATCAAGTAACAGAGATAATGAAGTTAGTCTAGGTAGTAACGACAAACACAAAAAGTTGAATTAGATAGTAAATTGACTAATTAAAAGTTGAGGCAGTTACAGGTAATGTTCAAGTAGTATTTGTGACATTAGCCTTTCAAAAAAAGATATGCAAGCATTGTTGAGAAAATAGGACTTTTTTTTAAAGGTGAATAACGAAAATGGTACCTGAACTTTTGCAAAAAGAATAATTAAGTACTTAAAGTTTGGTTTTGACAATTTTAGTGCTTGAACAAAGTTTTTGTTGACTTTTTTCATACATGAAGTAAGTGAAATAAGGTATGAGAAAAGTCTACAAAAAGTTTGTTTAGGTACCAAATTTGTCACAACTAAACTTCAAGTCAATGAAAACTTGTTTATGTACCAAATTATTCAAAACCAAACTTCAGGTACATAATTATTCTTTTTGTGAAAGTTTAGATACAATTTTTTTCATTATCCCTTTTTCTTAAAGTAGATATCTATATAAACTAAACTAAACAAAACATCTTTAAAAATTAGATTTATTTTTGTGTTGTTAATAACAACATATTAAATCTTATGAATGGATAATAACTTACTTTTGGTCCCATAAAGAATAGTTTAAATAATAAATCTTATTTATTATTTTTTTAGTTTTACATTAGTTTTAATATATATTTTTTTATGTTACTTTTATTTTTTTTTTCTTTGCAAACCAAGAGGATTCGTCATGTGCATGATTTAGAGCCGACAAACCAACTTAGAACCAAGGACTCATACAAGTGCTTGACCAATCTAAACTCGAACCATCTAAGCTAGGTCCAAGTTTTCTACCAAACAGGGTTGGTTAATATGAGTCACTATTCATGATTAAAGGAAAAAGAAAAACTACATATATACCCTCTGTGTATTTTCAAGTTCCAGTTTCAATTTTATTACTTTAGACAAGATTCAGTGGTCAATATTAATTTAAGAAGGTCTTAGAATATTATTAGACAGGCACCCTAAATTATGTTATCATACTTTATGCAAACCATAATACATTACCATAAAATGAAACACAGGAATTAAATACCATATTGTCATACTACGATTGCTCTATAAAACATGAAGTTTTGCTTAAATAATAGGGTTAATGATAAAAATGGAACCTGAATTTTCGTAAAAAGACTAATTACGTACCTAAAGTTTGGTTTTGAATAATTTGGTACCTGAATAAAGATTTTGTTGACTTTTTATACTTGAAGTTTGATTTTAAGAATTTTTGGTACATGAAGAAAGTTTTATTGACTTTTTTCATACTTGAAATAAGTCAAATGAGGGATGAAAAAAGAGTACAAAAAGTTTGTTTTGTTTAGTATGAAAAAAGTCAACAAATACTTTATTCAGATACCAAATTGTTCAAAACCAAACTTCAGATACCTAATTGTTCTTTTTGTGAAAGTTTAAGTATCATTTATTATCCCTAAATAATAAAACTTCTTATTCCCTATTGGATATTTATTAACTGCTATCAACTCATAATTTTTTAAACTGAAAGGAAATGAGATTAAGTTTTTTAAATACATAGTTGCTTTAACATGTATGCATATTATAACACCCTTCTCAAAAGTAATCAATAACTTATTCATAATGTGACCAATAAGCTTCTTCAATCATTTATCTTAAAGGTTCATAGCTAAAGACTCTCCATAGTAACTTCACAAACAACAACCAAATCTCTCCAATGATATTGGTAAATAAATAAATGGATGCGGAAGGTCATTTCGATAATTACAATTTAATGCCATGGGTTGGTCTTCTAGGCTAGTGATAGGGCTTAAAAGACTGAGTTAAATAATTGATGTCATGGGGATGTCACGCCTCAAATGTTACCCTAAACGTGATAGTGTACCACACTCAATATTAAAGCTTAAGTATGATAACCTTAGTCATCCCAAAAGCTTAAATACCGGTGTAAAGCATACCTTCATAATCATAGAGGACCAACTTTGAAACAAGTCGTTTAAGAAGACATTCATATAACAATTAAGAATGGAAATGATAAAGTAAACATCTTAAATATGGAAATGTAAAGGTCTTACAAAATATCAAAGGGACATTCCCCTATCAAAAGATAAAGTCTATCAAAGTTTATTCAAAATTAAATACATTGGAGATTTACTTAGAAGTCTAAGCTTTCAACTAGTCTTTGACTTCATCCAAAAACTCCTTAGTCCAAAAGGTAGTACCTAAAAGAAATATCCCAAGGGCGTTAACCGTAGATAAGGGTGCTGCAATAAGTATCTATAAGGGGTAAGCTTCTTGCTTAGTGAGAATTAATTCCACAAAGAAAGTACTCAGACAATCAATATAAAACAAGTTATTTAATCAAGCATATGAGATGCAATCAAACACATGAGCAAACAATACATATGATTTTTCGGGAATCATATATTGAATGAATTTACCCCTCTATTTGGGGTTGAGTGTTCCGGGCAATAAGGCCATAGTTCGCAAATGAAGTTTTTGTAGTTTTTTTTTTATACGAGCCACTACCAGCCGCTAAATTATAGTTATTTCGAGTGTTCACCCACCATTTCATTATGGGTGATCAATTGCTATAGAGTAGAATTTCAGGTTCTACGGGCCTCATTACTATGCTCTTGTCCCACTAAGGATATAGTAATGAATGCAATGTGACTCACTATGAGTCATGCATGAATCATTTTATTTAAATAATCATGGCATGATATTAGATATTTTAAAAGTGATCATAAAGTACATAGACAAATCATTCCTATACTAAATCATACAAGGATTAGTTAACAATTCCCGCGTCGATATACTTAACATAATTTCAATCATATAAGTAAGGTGCATGCGCTTATCATATTTTTATCTTTTCCTAGTTCTAGTGCTGCTAAACTACAAGCAAAAACATAAGTAAAAAAAATGTAAGAATTCAAACTTACTCAGCCATGGCACCAGAAGCTCCTAGTCAAATAATCCCCAGTTAGGGAAGCTCGAACTCCGCGTCACCTAAACAAAAGAAATACTCAAAATGAGTATTTCGTGGAAGTTCTACTTAAACTTGTAATTCTATTTCACTAAGTTCGTCAAAAATCATGTAGAGTGAAATTCCAACTTAAAATGGCCATAACTTACTCATTTTAACTTGGAATTTCGTATATTACATACCGTTTTCTACCTACTCAAAAATCTATCTATTTTTAAGGTTATTTTTATCATAAAAGCCATTTGGGTCTCTAAAAGATACGCTACATAATCAATAGGAAAATTCCAGCCTTTAAAACATAATTTTTCTAACTTTGTATCAACCAAAAATCTTATAGACTCTTAATAAAATTGTATGGTCGCCCTCAAAATAATGTAACTAAATGCTAGACTCTTAATAAAATTGAATCATGCACTTCACGAATTGAGTCACATTGCATTCACTATTATACATTTGGTGGGATAAGTGCATGATAGTGGTGGTCGATATAACTGGTAGTATCTGCATGAGACAAGTAGTAGCCTGTAAGATCTACATGTTTTTTGTGGTGAATAGTAGCCGATAAAAACTCTAAAATTTATTTGTTGGTTGTAATTAGCCACTATACCCAATCCCAAATGAAGGGCGTAAATTTATTCAACATATAATTCTCGGAAAACCATATGTTTTGTATGCTCATGCATTTGTTGTATCTCACTTGCTTGAATAATTAAACTTGATATCTTTTATACCAAGTATGGTAAACCGGAAATGTTCTCACTAAGCTAATAACGCTTTCACCCCTATAGATTTTTGTATACGCAAGAGCATTTGCTTTTGTACCCATGATCTCTGTTTATCCGCGTAAGTCATCTTTTGGAGGAAATCCAATCATGCAACCTAGATCGGACTTCCTTTAAAATATTTTGGTAAAGTTATTTAAGTTTTATTGTGAAGACTTAGATTATATGATTCAATCCTTAGAAAATTTAGCGGAGGAACGCCCCAAGGCTTTTGTAATGAACTTATGAATTATATTATGTGGGTTAATATTTTTCTAGATTCTTGCACACTTTATATTACTTGCTCAAACTACACTTCCCACTGATATCTACTATTACCGTGTTGTGTGCCTTACATATGATATCAAGACTTTTGCGTGACTAAAGTAGTCATTCTTTAGTCTTAATATCTATGTGGTGGACTGCTATGTTTAGAGTACCGTTTGGGGCATGACAATATCTATCCATACCATAGGGCATGCTAGCTGTACAATGATCATGTACCTTTAAGGAGGCTTCAGTTGGTTACATAATGCATCATTACAACTAGGGTAACCTATAGGGACATAACAAAAGTTAGCATCAAAGCATAGTTGTAAGAATTGGAGAGAAATTGAATGTATGGATATAAGAATTTTGTGGTTAGAGTTAGTAAAGCTCAAGTACATGAGTAGAAGTAAGCATTAAATCTAAAAGTATGTCTAAAGATAAGCTTTAAGAGTTATAATTGAAAGTGATATTACTGACATGTAATGACAGACCATGTGACTTATGTTATGTAGGTGTTTTGCTTGTTTAATGGAGGATATGATTAAGATTAATGGGTTTAATGTTAATCTTAACTAATTGAAAATTGATTTGAGTAAACATGGATGAAGAATAAGGAATGCTCAAGCTCCTACACCAATGGTTTAGTCTGAAGCTTTTGAACCTACTGAGCGGAGACAACTTGAACCACAAAATTTACCTCCACCACCTCCTAATAGATTGGAAGATCTTCTACAAGCTATACAGCAACAAAATGCCTTGATTTTACAAGCTTTACAAGGAGGACAACTTGGAGTAGTACCACAAGTTGCTCCAGTAGAGGTACCTGTTGTATCTCTTTTGGCATCACAGAGGACTAGAACCTCTACATAGTCAGTTCCACCACTGGCTGTTGTACGTGAAGAGGTGGATCAGCATATGGAATTTACTTATGAAAGTTATGTGCCACCCTCAGCTCGACATGAAACACCAATTCCTCCACCATATGTACCCCGACTGCAAAGGAATTTACATCCATTGTTTATTAAGTGCAATAGGTATTTTGAGGGTCTTATAGGAAAGCCTGAGGAAGCAGAGGATTGGCTATCTCAGGTTGAGAGATCCTTTAGTGTATTTCAAGTGTCTGATGCTCTTACTATGCCATATGGGACTTGTTCATTGAGATTAAGAGCTAGATTATGCTGGGATTTAAACGAAAGAATGTTGCCTCAACCTATTACTTAGGAAGTATTTAGAAAAGAATTTCTGAAGGAATATTTTCCAAGAAGCTGAAGAATAAATTATAATACTGAATTGATAAACCTTGCTCAAGGGAATTGGAGCATTCATAAATATGAGCATGAGTTTAAGAGATTGCTTAGTTTGCCCCTACAACATATAGAGATAGTGATGAATTGAAACAACAAGTGTTTTTGGTTGGTTTATGATGAACCATGGGAACTCATTATCTTATTTTGATGAGAAAATGTATTGCACAAATGTTCCATAACTTAGTTAAGCTAAATGTAATAATCAAAATTTGTTTTTGATATGTTTAAACTTTATTATGTATATATGTGCTTGTGTTTGTATGTTGTTCTCTGCAGATTTTGCAGGAACAAATTTATATGTGCATAGTCTTAGTCGCGAGTCACATTAAGGGCTCAACATGTTAAATGGTTAAGGCATGACAAGCTCAAAATCAACACTCGACAAACTCAAGTCTCAAGCTCGAAGAGATCAAAGATCACAGACTTAGTTGAGGGCTAAATCCAAGGTGCGACGAGTTAAGGCACAACATGCTTCGGGGCATAACAAACTTAAATCTACTGCCCGACAAGCACAGTCTTGGTCGAGGAAAAAATTGAGGCATAATGAGCTTAGGCCGTGATGAGATTTATGGCATGACAGTTTAAAAACTAGCCATTGTAGACTTTTAAATTTGATCGTTGGAGGTTTTTTTTAGTGTGAACGCCTATGTTTTTAAAGGATATTTATATAGAAGGTTTTGGGGTGATTTTGAGCAAAGAGTAGTGCTTAACTTGCAAGTTTTATATAAAAATACTCACTCATTTTGTGTTTGCATATGTTAAGTGAATAGTGTCATTCATGAGATTAGTGAGATAATATTGTAAAGCATTATTCACATGTTTTATTTGAGTGTTTTAGTGAAGTCCTCCTATGTTTGAGGCAATAGGTGAAGTTCTCATATGTTGAGGCACTTGTGTGAAGTCCCACGTATGTGTAGGCAATTTGTGAAGTTCTCTTGTCAAGGCATTGAGTGAAGTCTTCTATTGTAGCAATGCGAAGTCCTCTATTGTGAGGCAATTTTTGTGATGAACAAAATGTCTAAAGTCTTTGTTGAATAAGGCAATTTGTAGATTGTGGAGACAGGGGTGGGCTGAACTCCACATTAAATCTGGTGTAATCTTCTCCTTCCCTTGTCTCTTTATTATTATTATTTTAATTGTGTGTAAAAGGATTGAAGAGATAATGGTTGGTTGAATTTGCTTAAAATCAGTTTTAAAATACCCGCCTTATAGCTTCTGCTTCCACAATATGCATGCACGTGTAATCAAGGCTAGTGGTTTTTTTTTAACAATTTAGAGCCGCACTATCAAAGAAGATTGGCCGAGTTTGAGAGTGAGGATTTTTCTATGTTGGTGGAAAAAGCTCGAGTCATAGAACGGGCTATAAAGTATAAGATGAAAAGATATAAAAAACAGGCCGAGTTTTTGGAAAAAGATCATATGACAATGTTGGCATGAGTTCTTCCTCCAAAAGGACAAAATTTTCTAAATCTCTTAGAACTTCAAAAGGAGGAACCTTAGGAAAAGTAATCTTGTTTGTTGGAAGTGCAAAGAACTTCATTATCATAAATATTGCCCTCAAGTCCGAGATTATTATTATTTTTTTTTGTAGAGAAATGAACATATTGTTAGCACTTGTCCGAAGAAGTCTGGGGCAACATGTTTTATTTGCAAAGCACAACCTAAAGCGTCCAATGGAACAAAAGAAAAGAAAAGATAGAAATACAATATTAGCACAATCTATCTTTAAAACGTGATTTTTTATCCATACTCATTTCTTCCTTTGATCACTAAACATGTAAACTCTTCAAATTTATTCTTAACATGTACAACTACTTTTCTAAACATTCACATGTCAAGTTACTTGAAATCAATCGATTTCTCTTCTCCTTTTTTTTTTTTTTGCAACCGACAACTCATGAAATAAGGGATACATGTTTATGATTACAGCTAAAGCATACGTTTTGGCCTTTAATTCAATGGAATGCATTAAACAACCTTTACCTTCCAAATTCTTTGAAAAAGCTACGAGCCTTCTTGTTCACCAAAAGTATAAATGCTTTCAACACCTTAACATGCATAGGTTTAAAGGTTTAGAGATGTATCCTCTTAAAGATTTCAAAAGAACAAGAGAGTGGCTTACCTTATCTCTCGTTGATCCTTCAAAGGAGATGTTAACATAGAGAGATTAAAGGTTTAGAATAATAGTGCATGCCATTTGTTATTCTTGACAACGACACAAAAACTAACACTCATACTTTTCTTTTAAAGACTAATTTTATAGCGTAAAACTATCAGTCAGTGCACTAGATGCGCGTGTACTAATAAAACTAATGAGAACCAGATCATGATCCATAGGGAGTTAATTAATTAAGTACCAGAATTTGCTTGAGTTTTGATTAGGTCTGTTCAATTGGAGTTTGATCAAATTTTCAAGAATTTTCTTCCCTCTCAAGTTGCTAAATTCTTATTATAGCATAGATATCCCTTTTGAGTATTCTATCTATGTTACTCTAATTGAAATTGTGATTCAAGCATGTGTCCACATCATAAACCACAACTTCAATTGCATTAAGATTGTGAACTCTAAGATTTAAACCATAATAGCACGTCTGCTTGGAAATTTTGAAATCTTATTTTCTATTTCAATTAGATTATCAAATCCCTTTTGAGTATCTTAAATCCTAATTCATAAGGAAATTCATAGAAAAAATTTTATCTCATGAATTTTGAAATAGATATAAGAAAAGCTCCAATTCAAACAAAACCCATTATAAGAACAATTCAACTACTTAAGAAATCCATTAACCCATCACATAGTCCCACTCAAACAAACCAGTTCATAGTTAAAAACATTCATTCATAATAAAAAACTGAGCACAATTCATAATAAGAAATAATGAAGAGAATATACTTGAAATATTAGAATGGCTCATTCATTTTGCTGAATGAATAAGGTTATAATGGAATTCCTATTACGAAGGAATGGAATTGTCATGCCCCAAAGGATACCCTAAACGCGACAGTCCGCCACACTCAATACTTAAACTCAAGTATAACACCCGCAGTCATCCAATGAGTTTAGACACCAGGTGTAAGGCTTAGGTTTACCATGTAGGGGACCTTATTTTGAATCGAAATAGTTTAAGAAGATATACAAAGCGATAAAAATATAAATCATAACAATTATAACCAGGTTAATCTATTATAAGATCTAAGGGGCATACCCCTGTCAAAATATTAAGAGTTCTTAGGTCTGCAAAAGTCTCTTACAATAACACATATATAATATATATATAAGATTAAGGAGATTCAACTAGAAGTCTATGCCTAACATTTAGGTCCCGACTTCTTCAAAAAGCTCCTTAAATTCCAAAAGTTGTACCTGAGGAAAGTGGCATCTCAAAGATAGCCATAAATAATCATACTGCAATAGGAAACTATAGGGGTATAAGCTTACGAGCTTAGTGAGTTTCACTTCCAAATTAAATACTTCACAAAACAATAGGGCAAACAAGTTATATTAGATAATCATATGAAATGCACAAGCACGTGAGCATACAATACATAAGACTTTCCAAGAGTCTTATGTTGAATGGATTTGCGCCCTCCATTCGATGTTAGGTGTTTCAGGCCCATACGACCATAGATTCAATTTTCTCATTTATATAGTGTTGATTCAGGTGCCCCCCACTAACTAATTTTGTAGTTGATACAAGTGCCTACACTACTTTCAGTTTAATTCGGGCTATTCCTGCTAACATTCGAGTTTTCTGGCCCACTCGTTGCCTAGCTATTATGCCTTCTTCCCACAAAAGTATAATAACAAATGCAATGTGACTCAACATATGGTATGCATTGGTCAATTAAATTATAAGATCATGGCATATTATTTTAAGCGAATTATAAGTGATCGTAGATATTGTAGACACTTCAATTCTATACTAATCAAACAAATATTATAACAATTCCCATTTGATATCTTATCATCAATTCAATCAAACAAATTCACATGCACGTTCAATTTTATCTTGTCTAGCTCTAATGCCACTATTATTACAGCACAATTAGAAGCATATAATTTAAAGATAGTGAACTCACTTTACCACGGTGCGAAAATCCACTTAATCGTAATAGTCCTTGAGAAGGTCTAATCTGTTTGCCAAGTCTCCTAATCAAAAGAAGTAACTCCTGTAAGCCCCGGAAAATTTCAGTAAATAATTCTATAATGAACTTCGAAAATAAATCCTAAAAATCACTTCAAATTAAAAATCAAATTTTAACTAGTCCAAAAACACGAGCGAATCCAGAAATTTTCGAATCTTGAGAAAAATAAGAATCCTTAAAAATAAAATAAGAACTCAACATACTTCAATTCCAAAACCACTACGTACAACAAATTATATATTTAACTCCGACTTATAAAAACGGGTAATATAAAGCCCAAAAACAAATTATTAAAAAGTAAATAACGATTGACTTTCGAAAATATAACTCAATTCAAGAATTCCAAAAACATTAAGAGATATTAAATACTTACAAAAATAAAATTTAAAATAAATTTCTCAAATTAAATATGTCGTATAAACATAAAATATCAGTTTTTAAATTGGCAAAGATCTAAACCAGAAAATCACCCAAAAATCCTAAGTGGTATACAATAGTTTAAGTTCGGCAATCTAGCTCCCCTAACCCCAAAGGCCTAAATGTAGTTTAAATATGTAGAATAGCTTATAGTAATATAATTTGTTTTAAAAATATCAGATTGGTAACTTTTTGACCTATTTCGAACCCGTTCGGATACAGACTTCGAAAAGCATGTCTCAAGGCTCGAGATACCAAAAATATACCAATAGTATCATTAGACTCATAATTTCATAAGATTTTCAAATATATCATTATATAATTTTCGGGTTATAAAAGTTACAGTTATAACTTTTTTATCGTATTTTCATTACTACCGTAATTAATTAGTCTTTTGCACTATTCACTTTTATTTCATTACACAATTTTATTATTCTATAAAACCTTATATTATTAGATAAATATTTTATATTATATAGAAAATTTGTTTTTCTAAAATATTAGTTCAGGCTTTTACCGGGATCAGATTCTGTTTAAGACCCGATACTAAAAATAAAATAAATTAATCTAATAATTGAAAAAATTATTTTAAAATATTTTTATTTTCATAAAATAATTTTTTAGAATTTTTCGGGTTATAAAAATATCATTTATAGACCCTATTCGCGTTTTTGATCGTACAGGTAACATATTTATTAACATACTAAACTAATTCAAATAATTATTTAATTTTAATTATGAAAAATCTGCTACAATTATTTGGAATAAATTTTCTGATTTTATTTTATTTTATTAAGAAAGTACTTTTACAACCAATATTTCAAGTACACCTTACACATATTACTTCTTTTTCACTTCAATCTTTCTACACTCTATCCACAATCCATGGCAAATTTTTCCCCTTCTTTATGGCTGCCATTGTCCTTTATTTACTCCTATTTTGACCAAATTGATTATATTCCACTCCTTCTAAAGGAGTTACATTACACATTAATTATATAATTCAATTTTAAGTCAAAAATTCAAACAAACCCTCTCTCTCCTCTCTCTCTTCCACTGAATTCCCCCCCCCCCCCCCCCCCCCCCCCCCCCCAAATTTCTGCCTTGTTTATTTTTTTTCTTTCCTCATTCATTTAATACACCATTTTCTCTCTCTCCTTCATTTACTCATTCTTTAGTTCTCTTCTCTCTTTTTCCTCTCTTTCTTTCTTCTTTTCTCTTGTTCTTCATGAAAAACAAGCTGCCCCCACTTCTAAAAATGGCTTCCACACTTCATTCTTGAAGATTTTTAAGCAAATCTTCTTCTCAAAGCCTCCATAGGTGATATAGGTAAAGTGTAATGAAGGTTTCATGCATCAAATGACCTTCCATAAGCTTAAAAGCTTAGGATGATGATGCCAAAAATGAAACACTCCTCTTCTCCATTATTATTATCTTGTATCATAATTATTTTCTTGTTTAAAGTTGTATATTTTGTAGATCTAACTTTTTGTAGCTTTGATTTTTGTTTATGCCATAGATCTTGTTATTTGAGTTATTATTTTTGTTATTCTTATGATTTATGCATATATTCCTCATTCACATGTGTTCATGCATTTATAACTAGTGTAGAAACTAGATCTAGTGTTTTAGTTCATAAATGCATTAGACTTTGTTTTATGTTCATGACAACTTGTAATAGCATGATGATAGTAGGAAAGTTGTAGAAAACTCAAGATCTATTTTATTTTCAACAAAAATCATTTTTGAAAATTCGGATGAAAATGGAACCATATTTAGAAAAGTTGTTTTTCAACTTCAAAATGTGTATTTTTCATTTAAAATGAAGGGCTTAGGGTATAGATAACATAAATGAAAGATTTTGATGAGTAAAGTTTAGATCTATGAGTTTAAAGTTTATTTCATGGGTTTCATTTAGATGTATGTTCATATTATGTGTAGATCTTAGATTTGAACTTGAAAAAAAATTGTGAAATTCGTATTTTGGCAAGACCCCATTTAAAAACCACTTTCCAAGTGTCAAAATGTAATTTTTACTTAAGATAATGAAGGCTTAATATATATATCATCAAGACTTCTTTTTACAAGAATCAAAAGTTATTTTCAAAATAAAAATCTATTTTCGGATTTTGGCCAAGGCATATTTTAAAAACATTTTTCCAACTCAAAAATGAAGTTTTTATTTAAGAAATGAAAGGCTCTTAGATAGGATATGTAAGGAATGGATTTTCATAAGTTAGATAGATTTTATCAAAAGATATGACCAAAAATGAATTTTGTAAATTCGGATCCCAACCAAGACTAATTTTGAAAACCCACATATCAACTCAAAAACTCATGTTTTATGTGAAAAATGAAGGGTATAGGTAATAGGTATCATTAAGTGGTGATTTTTACAAGTTGAAATGAGTTTGGATATGAGTAATGTGTAAAACAAAAAGTAGAATCAAGATGGAAAATTTTGAGTTAGTATCAATTTGTGAAATTCGTAATTTTGAATGAAGGCCATAAGAACACCTATTATCCAAGCTCAAAATGAAAGTTTTATGTAATGAATGGAGTCCTTAAGTAATAGGTACCATAAGTCTTAATTTTAATGCATTAAACAAGTTTTTCCCAAAGGAATCATTCAAAAAGTGGATTTTCTAAAATTCGGATTTTTGAGTAAATCATATTGGAAAACATATTTGCAAAGTGTAAAATGCAAATTTTTGTGTAAGAATGAAGTCCTTAGTGGTTATGTATGATTGAGCCCTAATTTTCTAAATATCAAATGATTTTTACTTAAAGGAATCACTCAAAAACTAATTTTTGTAAAATTCGGATTTTGGAATCAACCCTACTTGAAAACATGTTTACAAAGTGTAAAATGGAAATTTTTATGTAGAAATGAAGGTCATAAGTAATAGATATAATGAAGACTCAATTTTAACAAAAATAATTATATTTTCTTAAGTAATAAATCCAAAACAAATGGAAATGATCAAAGTTAGAAAACTAGATTTTTCATAAGTAGTTGTTATTATGGTCTTGCAAAATAAAAAGTTATAAAATTTCCTTTTAGCAAAAATCATCAAGATCATGCATACATTAAGCTCATCTCATGTCATTCATGTTAGGAAATCACTCATATTGCATGTATAGCTAATTTATATAGAACATTACAAACATTTACAAAACTATTTTTCGGAATCGGAAACCGTTACTGATCAGATCTGATCCCTCTTTCGACCTAAATGTTTTCAAAACTTAAAATAATATTAGAATTAGATAGATCTTTCGAAGTAGATAGAAATCGATATATAATTTGCGAGATTCCGAGTTAAAATGACCAAGTTATGGCCGTTTTAAGTTGGAATTCCCGCTTAGGACGAGAATTACGAATTTGATAGTTCGTATAAATCGTTTGGATTAGTTTGAGTTGAAATACTTATTAAGTATTTCTTCCTTTTTAGGTGATCCCGAAATCGACGATTCCCTACCACCGAATTACTATTACTAAAAGACCGGTGATCCAATGGCTGAGTGAGTTTTCTCCTTATTTTGTTACCTTGTTTGTGCTTGTAGTTAGTTGCATTAGAATTATAGGAACAAGATAAAAATCGATATGAATGGGGATGGGATATATGATGAGACTGTGATGAATGTATGCCAAAGAATACTAAAGCATATCGAAACCACGATTCGATTGGATAACTGCACTGTTCATATTATTTCTGTTATGTGTATGATATTGGTTGGTCACTCTAAAGAATGTATGAATATTTTGACCTAAGCAAAAATTAAATTGGTCATGCATCGCATCGGACATATTGCATTTGGTAGCGTGCTACTCCTACGCAGGTCGATCGGTATGGTCCGAGGACTCGTTTGGATAATGAGACCCGGTATCAGAGCTCATTCATAGGGAACTAAGGTGCACCGGGGATGCATTCCATGTGTGAGCCTAGCCGAGTCGAGTGCTATGAGCCGAGGGCTTGGGGACTAGCAGCGGTCGTGTAGACTTCAATACCATCCCTAACCCAAGATACGAAGGGCGTAAATCCGTTCTGTGTGTGGGTTCTGGATACCCATACATAATTATTTATTCATGTGTTTGTTCATGCATAGCATATGGTTGATTATAACTTGCTCGTGATGATATGGAATTAAGGGAATTTTCACTAAGCTAGTGTAGCTTATACCCCAATAGATGTTTGAATGAACAGGTTATCTCAAGAATGCTAAGTGGGGACCGAGATGGTTGGAGCCGAACATGACTTCAAGATTTCGGCAAAGAATAGGAATGCTTGAAGTTATTGGCTAGATTTTATGATTGCCTTGTAATAGTTTATGTAGGGAAGTCTGTGGATGATGTAATTGAAGTTTAAAGATTTGTATTTTGAAGTGTAGTGATTCGTATATGAAGTGTAGTGATTTGTATTTGAAGTATAGTAAATTGTATTTCCTTTACATTGTGTATCTCTCCAATGTGTCTTCTCTATGTGTTAGACGCCTTGTACATAGTATGGAGCCTTCGTGTGACTGATGTGGTCATTTTTAGGCTTTAATATTATGTACGGCGGACTGCCACGTTTAGGGTACCCTTCGGGGCGTGACAACTCCAATGAGTATTTCTATGAAGTTTAATGAACCTATAAATTCTATTCTAACAAGTTCGTTAAAGTTTATCCAAGAGGAAATTTCAACTTAAAACGACCATAACTTCGCCATTTTAACTCCGAATTTCGCATATTATATACCGATTTCTACCTATTCGATGAGAGCTATCTATTTCTAAAGTTGTTTTCATCAAACAAGGTCATTAGGGCCATGAACAGTATGGTATAGAATGCTATATGAGATTCCATCCACAAATCAATTTCTAATTTCAATCTAAGCATCATTCCAAAGCTTTGATTGTCACGCCCTAAAAGGTACCCTAAATATAACAGTCCACCGCATGTTAAATGAGACTTAAGAATCACTACCACAGTCATTCAAAAGTTTTGTATTAGTATGCAAGGCATTCCCTTACGATAATAGAATACATAAATAGTTGGACATAGATAGTTCAAGTTGATAGGATAAGTATAAAAACATAAACCATAGATATCTCAGAATCAGTTACAAAATACTAAAGGGCATTCCCCTACTAAACAAAAGTCTAGGTATTATCTTTTAAGTAAAACTCGATCGTTTAAGGTTTGCTATGAAAAGCTGTACAGAACTAATCGTAAACTTCTAATGGGAAACACTCCTAACATCACATTACCTGATTTAGCCAAGTCTGGGGACACAACCATATGTATGGGAACTGAATAAAAAAGAAACTATGGGAGTATAAGCTATGCTAGCTTAGTGAGTTTCACTTCCGAAATTAAATACTTCATCAAACAATAGGGCAAACAAGTTATATTATCAATCATATGAAATGCACAAGCATGTGAGCATACAATACATAAGACTTTCCATGAGTCCTATGTTGAATGGATTTACGCCCTCCATTCGAGGTTAGGTGTTTCAGACCCATACGACCATAGATTTCAATTTTTCTCATTTATATAGTGGTTGATTTAGGTGCCCACCCACGCACTAATTTTATAGTTGATACAAGTGCCTACACCACTTCCATTTTAATTCAGGCCATTCATGCCAACATTCGAGTTTATAAGCCCTTCGTTGCCCAGTTATTATGCCTTCTTCCCAAAAAGGTATAATAATAAATGCAATGTGACTCAACATATGGTATGCATGGTAAATTTAATTGTAAGATCATGGCATATTATTTAAGTGGATTATAGAGGATCATAGGTATTGCAGACACTTCAATTCTATACTACATCATATAAGTATTCATAGCACTTTCCATTTCAATATTCTTATCATTAATTCAAACAAATAGAATTCACATGCACATTCCAATTTTTATCTTGTTTTAATTCTAATGCCACTATCATTACAAGCACAATCAAGGGTATATAATTTAAAGATAGTGAACTCACTCGGCCATGGACACTGGTCTCTAATGGTAGTGATCCGAAAACAAGAATTTTCCCCAATTCAAAATCACCTAAACGAAAGAAATGTCCAAATGAGTATTTCATACCATAACTAATTCCAACTTATTAAATAAAACTCTTGAGTTCGCAATTTCTGTGGTAGATGGAAATTCCAACTTAAAAAGACCATAACTTGGTCATTTTAACTCGAAATTTTGCAAATAAACTATCGATTTCTATATACTTCGAAAGATCTACCTATTTATGATATTATTTTTAAGTTTTGAAAACATTTAGGTATTAGGATGCTCAGATCAGATCTGATTAGTAGCTAAAACTTACATTTCTGAATTTTTTTGTGAAATTTACATTATTTCTATCAAGTATATTATATGTGCATGCAATATCTACAAGTTATGATCATGAATGACATGATATGAGCTATCTACATGTAAATCCTTAATGATTTTTTATTAACAAGAATTTTTAGAAAACTTTTACTTTGCAACAATTTCAAGAACACTTAGTTGGAAAAACTAGCTTTATTTCTTTGAAAATCATCCAGATGTTTACTAGGATAAAGCCTTGATGACCTATAAACCTAATACCTTCATTATCTTAACAAAATTTTTCATTTAAAGGTTGGACAATAGATGTTTACATGTGGGTCTTGCCTAGTGATGAATTTTATACAATTTTAGGAAATGAAAATATTGTTTGATCCAAGTTTGGAAACCTTTCCTTGGATTTTGGTTTATACTTTGATAAAACACATATATTCTTATAAGAATCAAGTCTTTATTACATCTATTCCTTAAGGCTTTTATTTTTATATTAAAATCCTCATTTTGATATTTGGAAATAGGTGTTTAAATGGGGATCATTTTTAGATCCGAATTTTGGGAAATTGTTTTTGAGATTATTTCTTGTGAAAAACTCATTTAATTTTTCTAAAATTAGGTTCTAATCAAACCTATTTCCTAAGGCTTTCATCTCTTAATAAAACTCTTATTTTAGGGTTGAAAAATAAATGTTTTCTTGGTATTTCACCTTAGTTATGAATTTCAACATTTTTATTGGTGTTGAAACATAGATCTAACTTAACTTTTGTAACCCTTTTCTTGTTTTTGAAAATTTCTCTTAGTAAAACTGAGCTCATTTTATGAAAATTACTCCTTTATGATACCTATTACCTAAGCCCTTCATTTTACATGTAAGATCTTCATTTTAGTTGGAAAATAGGTTTTCTTAATGGTTGTTTATTAAGATCCGAATTTTAAAAATCACTTTTTGATAGAAACAAAATCGATCTTGAGTTTTGGCAACACCTTCATCAAGACTATCCTATTACAAATCATTTATGTATGTAAAACAAATAACTATGGAATTTAAAGTACTCTAAACAAATACATCTACGATACTACTCATGTTATGGGTGTAAATACAACAATAACAATATGTAGATGAGAGTTATAATGAAAATATATGCACAAAACTTTCATAAAAGCAATACATAACAATAATATAGCAAAATACTAGTATATCAACTTTAATAGTAAGATCTACACATTGTGATAGCAAGGATATCATATTTTAGTATTTCCACATATCTAGCATAAAGCTCATGTGGATTTTTGGTGGAACTACACATGTATGATCTTGTCATTATATGTTTTTATTGTAATAAGGTCAAGATCTATTACCCATTTAGTTTTTGGAGAAGGAAACTGTCACGCCCTGAAGGGTACCCTAAACGTGGTAGTCCACCACATATAATATCAAGGCTTAAGAATAGCTACCTTAGTCATGCGAAAGCCTTAGTATTATATGTAAGTCGTCTAACACGGTAATAGGAGACGCTTTTGGGAAGCATAGTTTAAGCAAGTAAAGATAAACATACAAGAATCCAGAAATAAAGTATATCATATCATAAATAACCAAAGGTCTGTTACATAATTTCTTGGGGGCATACCCCCGCTAATTCCAAGGATCAAGATAAACTTCATAATATCCAAAATTAAAGATTTCAAAGGAATTCTAATCTAAGTCTTCGAGTAGATTTCCTCCAAAAGCTTCAACATAAAACGTCTACGGATACTGGAAGACCTCGGGCACAAAAATAGGTGTTCCTGAGAATACAAATACCTATAGGGGTGTAAGCTTATGGGCTTAGTGAGTAAATCCCAAAATTCATACTCGAAGAAAATTTTTTAATCACGTTTATTATTCAAACATATGAAATGCAACAACCACGTGACCATACAAGACATATGATTTTCCGGGAACCATATGTTGAATGAATTTACGCCCTTCATTCGAGGTTGGGTATTCAGGCCAATTACAGCCACAACTTTTAAAAACACTTTTATAGATCTTACCGGCTCCTATACGCCATCAAAAACATGTAGTTATTACAGGCTCCTACTAGCCACCAATTTTTGTAGTTCTTACCGGCTCCTACTCGCTACTTACATGATATACCGGTTATGTCTACCACCACTATTATACACTTGTCCCACCAATTGTATAGTAGTGAATGCAATGTGACTCAACATATGAAGTGCATGAATAATTTCTTTAATTAAAGTCTAGTAGTTACATTTAACTTTTTTTCAAGTGATCAATCAATTTCAAACATTTCAAGATATTAATTCACATACAACTTTATTACAAACAAATCGAGTTTCGATATACTTAGTATTCTTTCAACGTATTATCATACACTTTCTTTTGATTTTTCTTAAATTCTAGTGCAACTAATTCTACAAGCACAATCAAAAGTATGAAAAATAACGGGGAATAAACTCACTCAGCCATGATGACACCGTTCTTGAATTGGATGGGTCGTTCGGAAATTCCACTTAATCGTAGTAATCCTCGGGGTACGAACAATCCTCCTCGTGATTATCTAATCAAGAAGAATACCCAAAATGAGTATTTCATGAAATTCTATCCTTGAAGATTCTAATCTTTTCTTAAAATCGTGGTAAAATCGTATAAGGGGAAATTCTAACTTAAAATGGCCATAACTCGCTCATTTTAACTCGGAATTTCGCGTATAATATATCGTTTTCTACCTACTCGAAAAGATCTATGCATTTCTAAACTTATTTTCATAAAACTAAGTCGTTTGGGTCCCAAAAGGGCAGTGACTAAATCAGCCACGAATTTTGCAAAAACTTGTTTTTCCTTCTTGTAAGCAAAGCTCTTTTGAAAAGATAAATATTTCAATTATTTTGTAGACTTCTGAAAGGTATATATTTATATGTAATGACTCACAACAAATGTATGAAGTAAATGGAGTTGTCTCAACTTATAAAATTAAGGTTTTTAAAAGACTTTGAACTTGAGATTCTTTTGAATATTTATTTTACTTTTGAAAGATCTTGAGTTATTGAGATGAATATTCTTTTTCTAAATTTAACCTCTTGTAATCACTTTAATTTAAAGTGTGATTTTATTTTCAAAACTTGGACTCAAAAAGTAATAAAATGACAATTTTTGTTTCTTGTAATGATTTCCAAATGAATATTTCTTGATGAAAGATAAGTTTTCATAAAGTCTTTTATTTATGTAAGAAAATCATTTTCCAAGCATGTTCATGAGTTTTTAGGAAATCTATTTCCTATTTTTATTTAACAAGAACCTTTAGTTTTAGAAAGACACTTCCTCATCTATTTTTGTTGAGACAAAAACATTGTGTTCATGCATGAATATGAATCATAACTATAAAAATATAAAGGAACATCTTGAAAGCTTAAGTAAACAATAAAGTAAATCAAGTATTGGGACCTTAGCTTCATCAAGGTACCCCGGAACTAAGAAAAGACTAGTTCCGAAAAAGAAAAGAATTGTTTTGACTTGATGAGGACAAGTCTAAGACTAGAATGACTAGTCTTGAAATCAACTTGAACTTAAATAAATTGCAATGAAGTAAATAAATTGCATGAAAGATAAATAAATTGTAAGACAATGAGCTTATATGCTCTAAATAATATATATAGCTATATAGATATATTAGATAGTAAAGAACATAAAGGAAGCATGAATGATCATAGAGGAATTTTGATTATGAACAAAAACAAAGCATGAACCTAATGTTGCTTTCTTAACCTTCACGGTTTTAGAAAACACACACTAAGCTCATACTAAGTAAATGAACATGAAGAATTCTTGAGAATTTTCTTACCTAAAGGAAGCTAAACTTAAGAAGACTTCTTGGAAGAACTCTTGAGAGAAATTGGAGAGAAATTTTTGTAGAGTAACTTTAGAGAAGAAGTGGTGTGAAAGAAGTGAAGGTATGAGGAGGTATTTATAGGAAAATGTGGGAGATAATTTGTGTTAATTAAATAATTGGAAAATAAAACAATTAGAGGGGTAGAGAGAGAGGGCCGGCACCAAACATGCATGGGAGAGAGGGAAAAATTAATTTTTTTGTCTTTTGATTAATTAAAAGTAAGAAATGAAAGATGTGAAATTGTATTAGAAATGAAAATGTGTAAGAAATAGGTGTATGGCTTGTAAGAATAGGTCGTAAGAAAAAGTAGAGATAGGTGAATAGTGTAGAATAGTAGAAAATAGTGTAATGTAAAAGTAGACATGACAATTTAATATCGGTAGTAAGAAAATACGCACATAAAAGCGATATCTGATATTTTTAGTTATCGAAAAATTACGAAATTGATATTTCTAGAAATCTTATATTTTTACGAGTCTAACGGTATATCCAGAATATTTTTAGTATTCCGGCCCTCCGAACACGTTTTTTTAAGAACTGTGTCCGTTCGGGTTCGAAGGACATCCGAAATTCGCGAAACTGAAACTTTTATAAAACCTATGGTTATTACGAACTATTTGAGCTAATTTTTCCAACTTCGTTTTCTAGGGCTTGAGAAAACGGCAATGCCGGAGTTAAGCGGTTACGGTAAACTAGGGTTTGGTTGACTCTGGAAATTCGGTTGACTTCCGATTAGGGTTTAAACTATAATTTGGATCCAAAAATTTCGGGGATTTATAGAAACTTTAAGAAAAAAATAATTTGTGCGTGTGTGTGTGAGGGAGAGAAGTCGTGGCACAAGAGAGGAGGAGAGGGGGAGAAATTTTCTTTCTAAAGTTTGATCTTTTGAACAAAAAGAGAAAGTGAAAAAATGAAAGATAAAAGAGAGTTTATATAGGAAATAGATTAGGGTTTTGTATGATTAAATAATTGAAGAAAAATAAAACAATTGAGAGAGGGAGTGTCGGTTCCATGAAATGGGGGAGAGAGAGAAGTTTAATTATTCTGTGTAATAAAATTCAAATTTAATAAGTAACTTTAAGTAATAAAATGTATTGGAAAGGTAAATTTGTAAGGAAATGATGTAAAATTATAAGAATAGGTTGTAAGGATGTAAAAATAGGGTATGGGTGGTTGTACTTGATGAATAGTGTGAAAAAAATCAAAAAGTTGATTAGACAACTAACTTACCAGTAGTAATGAATATACAATTAAAGGGCTATAACTGTAATTTTTATAACTCGAAAAAATATTATAAATATATTTTTGAATTCCTAAAATTTCGGTTCTAACGAGTCCTATATATTAATTTTCTATTTTCGAGTCTTAGAAACTGGTTTTCAAGAACAGATCCCAATCGAGTCCGAAACGAATGAATTGTTCCGAATTATGATTTTTGTATGTTTTGATAAATTATTTAGGGCTATATACTAGAGTTAATACATTTCTATTGTTCTAGGGTTTCATTTTCGAGATTGCCAAACATAGGGTTTCTAGGTCGAACTGGTCCAAGGATATTCTTTAAGGTTTTGGTTCCGGTTTCAAATTTCCGAAACCGAATTCGGATTACTAAGAAAACGAGGGCTAAGAACCTACCCCCTTTAAACAGAGTTTTGTCCTAAAAACTGAAACTTACATATCCCTTTTTAAAACAACTCAGATACATTCTCCGAATTTCCTCTTTGGTCTCTCAGGTTGCCTCCTCCGATGCATGGTTCCTCTATAATACTTTCACTTACCGAGTTTCTTAGTTACGTAACCTTTGTGTTTTGGCATCCAAGACTAGCACTGGATGTTCCTCGTGGGTGAGGTTTCTTCTGACTGAACGGGTTTCAATTCCGTGATTCTTTCTGGCTTAGTACATATTTTCTTAGTACCGAAACAGAACACATGGCACGTTCCTAATGAATTTAGGTACAGGGCCAACCGATACACTAGATCTCCAACTTTTTCCAGTATCTTAAAGGGTACAATATATCTCAGGCTTAACTTTCCTTGTACGTACTCTTCGTACCTCCTCAATAGGATTAACCTATAAGTTCACATGATCACCCACTTGATATTCGAGAACTTGTCCTTCAAACTGGCCTAACTCCTTCGCCTATCTTGAGTTTCTTTCTTCTTTTAGTGTGTCATTCCTGCTTTATTAACCGCCTTTTTGTCTTAATTTTGACCCATTATTAAGCTTTTCTACATCATCCTAAAACAGAGGTGTCTTATGACGCCATCCATACAAGGTTTTGTAGAGTGGCATCTGATGGTTGGGTGATAGCTGTTATCGCAAGCAATCTCAATTGGCAGTACGTGATTATTTCAGTTTCCCTTGAATTCCTAAAACACATGCTCTCAACATGCTTTCTAAGGTTTAGATTATCCACTCAGACTATCCATCGGTTTGAGGGTGATAGGTGGTGCTATAATATATCTTTGTACCCAAACCTTTTCGTAGCCTTGTCTAGGACTTATGAACCTTGGGTCTCGATCTGGTATAATTCCCGTGGATACACTCAGACTATCCATTGGTTTGAAACATAGCATTTTAGGTGCCTAACTTTAAGTGTACGGTGGCACTAAAATGCCTTATTTTTTAAAGTACAGGCACCTTTTTGCCTAAAAACAAACATCGAGTACCAAATTATCAAAATCCAAAAGTACAGGCATCGCTTGTGCCTTTATCCCTTTTTAAAGATACTATATATATAGAATGTTTTGTAGTTTTTTTGAAAAAAGAGAGAAAAGGAGAACAGAGTAGAGCTTAACTTGTATCTATTATGTAAAATTACTTTCTATTAGTGTTTACATTTGTTAAGTGAAATAGTGTCATTCGTGAGATTGGTGAACATTGTAAGGCACTATTTACATGTTTTGTTTGAGTGTTTTAGTGAAGTCCTCTTATGTTTGAGGTAATAGGTGAAGTCCTATGTGTGTGTAGGCATTTATAAAGTCCTCATATTGAGGCAATGTGAGGTCTTCTGTTGTGAGACATTATGTGAAGTCCTTTGTGTTAATGCATTTGTGAAGTCCTCTTCGTGAGCCAATTGTTTGATTAAATGAAATGTCTAAAGTCCTCTTTGAGTGATGCCATTATAGATCATGGAGACTAGGAGGTGGGTCGAACTCCACGTTAAAACTGGTGTAATATTCTCCTTCCCTTATCTCTTTATTATTATTATTGTAATTGCACGTAAAAGGATAAAAGAGATAATGATTGGTTATGTGAACTTAAAATCGGTTTAAAACGCATCTTGTAGATTCCATTTCCACATGCATGTGTGTACATTTTGTTTTTTTTAGTAATTGGTATCAGAGTAGGTCTTTAAGGTTAATGCTTAATTGTATCTTAGAGAAACGTTTTTTGCAGTTTTTAAAAACACTAGGCTTGCGTGTTTTTGTGTGCTTAAAAATGAATTATTTATTAAATGTAATTTAAGTCTTTTAGTTGAGTATCATATCTTTACAAATGAGCTTTTACCCGGAATGCTTAATTGAGGGAGTTAAGTTGCATTTAATAAGTTGTTTATTACATGTGCCTTAGGAACCTTTAATTGAGCATTACATCTTTTACAAGCGAGCTTTTATTTGAATGCTTAATTGAGGGGGAGTGCTAAGTTAAACGGAAAAAATATGTGCAATAATTGTTCTCATCAAAAAGGGGGAGATTGATAAACCAAGGGTGATTACAATCTTACTTTGATGAGAAAATGAATTGCACAAAAGCTCCACAACTTAGTTAAGCTACATTTAATAAGCAAAACTTGTTTTTGATCTGTTTAAGCTTTGATGTGCATATATATGTTTGTTTTTGTATGTGTGTTGTTCTCTGTAGATTGTGTAGGAACAAATTATCATGCCTCAATCTTGATCTTAACTTTGATTGAGGACTTCGTCGAGGGTTCGATTGGTCCAATCGAGTTATAAACTGTAAACCCCTTAAAAATCGACCAAAGTTAAAACTAAATCTAAATAAGGTCAAACACGATCTTCAGAAAAAAGAATCCTCAAAACAAAATAGAAAATCCAACTATCGGTTGATTCAACATCAGTACATCAATCAAATCATCTATCCGATTCCTAACACGCAAATCAAGACGATTTATCCAAATAACGCATGACCCTAGACTCGGTTAAATGATCCCGAGAATTGGAAAATACTAAATAATCACAAACAAAATGAAATAAACGATAGATGTTGAACTAGAAATATAATACGAACAAAACCCTAAAATTTTATAATTATATAAATAAAATCAACAAGCCGAAAGTCAAACTAGAACCCTAAAAGTCAACAAAGCTTATAACCAACTCTAGTGTTTAAGATCCGGCAATCCCGTGCTCTTAAACCCTAAATAATGAAATAAAAATAATTGTTGATAATAGTTCATAATAATATAGGGAAGCTTAAAAATATTATATTCGCAAATTTCTAGTATTCTTCGAATCCGAACGGGATCAGTTTTCAAAAAAATGTCTCGGTACACCGGATGGGAAAAATATTCTGTTAATACCAATAGAATCGTAAAAATATAAGGAATCCAAAAATATTATTTTTAGAATTTTTCGGTAATTAAAAATTACAGATAACGCATTTATACACGTATTTTTATTACTACCAGTATTTTAATTGTCTAGTCTACTATTCATAGTACTTTTTACTATTCATTACTATTAATATATCTCTACATTTTTTTACTATCTATTCTTACAACCTATATACCTATTTCTTATAATTTTCTTTTTCCATAAAAATTCTACATCACATTTCACTAAACTTCTCTTACACTTTTATTTTAAAATTAATTTTAATCACTTTTCTCTCTCTTCCCCTTCCTTTGCCATCTACCCTCTCTCTCTTCACTCCCAATTATTTTCTTTTTCAATTAATTTAATTATATCTAATTTTCACTCCAAAATTCTATAAATACTCCATTCCTCCTTCATTCTTTCACACAACTCATTTTACTATCAAAACTCTCCCAAAATCTCTCCACAAATCCTCTCTCCAAAATTTATCTCTACCAAAACACTCTTAAAACAATTCTTCACAAAAATCCTTCTTTATACACAAACTATCTACCACATATCACTACCCACATAATACCCTATTCATCTACCATCTTCATACCACATAAACACTTTAGGTAAACTTTTTCAAATATTTAGTTTATCCATGTCATGTAACTTAACATGACTACAGTGTTGTTTTGAAACTCACATGAGTAGTAAAAGCAATAACATGTTTATGTTTTGTTCTTGCGCATGAAATTCCTATTTTGTTATCTTGTTATTATGTTTTTATACATGTTGTTATTAATGTCATTATTCGTTATTATTGTTACTATTATGCTAACTTCTTACTCATATCTAACTAAATATATTTATGTATTTATATACAATCCTTAGAGCATATAAGCTCACTTGTTATTTATTTAATTTCATACGTTGCAATTTATTTATGTCATACTATTTTAATACTAGTCTTTTTAGTCTTAAACTTGTCCATATCAAGTCAAAACAACCTTTTCTTTCTTTTCTTTATTCTTTTAAGGGCTAGTCTATTTTTAGTCTCAGGATGCTTTGATAAGGCTAAGGCTCCTAATACTTGACCGGGTTACCTTGATGAAGCTAAGGTTCTCAATATTTGATATTTTTATTACTTTGCTTATTATTATTTGCTTCTAGTATCTTTCTCATATTCTTATTATTTTACGTGCTCATAATACATGGATCTACATAATGATATTGTCTCGACTAAATTTAAAAGTAGAATTTTTCTTTAACTGAACTTGAAACCAAATTTTCTATTATGTGACTTGTTATTAAATAATGGAGTTATTATCAACAATATAGAAATACAATAATACAAGTTTTATCAAAGTTTTCACAAATAACGAAGATAGCTTTACCAAGATACTATAAGAAATAAATACTTTCTTTTCATAATATGGTAACCCAAGTCTTAGGAAAGTAACTTGTTGGTATTCAAAGTTTTCACAAAAAGCTTAAGATTAAACTCTTTTAACTTCATAACAAAACCAAGAAGCAAACTAGTTTCAAAGTTAAGATAAAATCAACCCATAAATTTATAAACCCACTTAGAAAAATAATGATTTTTAAGTTCCTAAAGAATGAACTTATTTTTAAAGAAAATAAATATGATAAGATAAAAAATAAAAGATTTTATCAATAAAGAGGATTCTTTTCAAATAAAAATGGTAGAGAAAATAAAAGGCCGAGTTTTAGAAAACAAGAACTTATATTTAAACAAGAAATATAAGAAGAAAAGACTCATTTTCTAAAACCATTCCAATTGCAAATTTATAAATAGGTTATCCACAACTTAATAAATTTTTGATAACTTTGATCTTTTATCACCAGAAGTAAAAATTATAAAGACCAAAGTTAAAGGAAAAATTGACTTGTTTTGGAAAAGGAATGAGGAAAATAAAATAAGAATATACTCATTTATAATAACCTAGGAAAATATAAAGTTTCTTCAAAATACTTGAAAAGAAACTTGTGAAGTTAAGTTTTAACACTTCAAAATGAATTGTTTTATGAAATAAATTGTTGAGACACTACCATTAGAATTTTTGCATATAAAGTGAGCTTATCTATATACTTAAAAGATTTATCAATCATATATATTATTATATATATATATATATTACTAAAGGATTTTTGAATGAAGTTGAGTTAGAAAATTGTTTCGCAAAATCTGGAAATATCAGTTTTGAATATGTACCCTACAGTTTTGGAACTCAAACGACCTTATATGACAAAAATAACATTAGAAATGGATAGATATTTTTGAATAGGTAGAAAATGGTATATTATATGCGAAATTCCGAGTTAAAATGAACAAGTTATGACCATTTTAAATTAGAATTTCATTCTACGTGATTTTGACGAACATAGTGATATAGAATTAGAAAGTTTAAGTAGAATTCCAAAAAAATACTCATCACGGGTATTTCTTTTGTCTAGGTGATGAAGGATACGAGATTGCCCTTCCTGAGAATTGCTACGACTAAGAAGATTGCGAAATGGACGAGTGAGTTATTGTTCTTAATTTCGTTACCTTACTTGTGCTTGTAAAGTAGTGGCATTAGTATACTAAAAAAGATAAAAATGGATATGTATGAGGAATCCGAAAATATATATATATATATATGATTCTATGCTTATGTGTGAAATGAGAAATAAGAATATCGCAACTTCAAACTGCCTGTTTAAGTGTTTTGTTTACTTACTTTATATTATTGCTTATTGTTTGCTAAATTGATTGATCGCCCTCTTAATAAACCTTAATAAGATTTGGTTTAAGAAACATAAAATGCTCACACATAGCATCCATCAAGTCACATTTCTTTCGGAAGGCTGCTACTCCTACGCATAGAGTTAGATTGTCTGTTATTGTGCTGGAACACGGGCCATGTTTCTTCCTAGAGAGTCCAAATCGCTCGAGGAATGTGACTCTATGTTTGGAGCAGAGCCAACCGAATGCTTTGGGTGGGGACCTGAGGACTAGCAATAGAAGGTCGAGGATCTTTATCAACAATTCCCTAACCTTTGATATGGAGGGATAAATCCGTTCTATATATGGTTTCCAGATAACTATATATATTTGTGAAATCACATGATTGTTGCAATGTATGCATGGCATATGTGTGCATAGCATATGTGTGAAAATTTAAATGAACTTGTTTGAAACTATGGTGCGAATGAAAAGGAATACCTCACTAAGCTAGTTGTAAGCTTATACCCCTATAGATTTTGTTGAAACAGGTATACTTGTGGCTTAAATCAGAGATCATGACATTAAGGAAGTCATGGAAGAATGTTAAACCTTTATGAAGGCAATGGGAATATAGGATGAAGTTACCTTGTATGGTTCCTTATATGTAATGTACGCTATGTTAGTATTTTGGAAATTTCTAAGGATTATATTTATTTTGACTTTAAGACAATAGAGGGATATATCCCTAAGAATTGTAATTTACCCTGTTTATGTTTTATGATAAGTATTCTCTTTGCCTTGTTACTTAATCATTGTTAATGTAAATTGCGTTACTCCGATACGTTTCCTTGGTTATAATGTACGCCTTGTACATGATATGGAAGCCTTTGTGGGACTGAGGTAGTCATTCTTAGGTTTTAGTATTGTGTATGGTAGACTGCTACGTGTCACGCCCCAAGGGGTATGTTAAAAGTAACAGTCCGCAACACTCAATATTAAAGCTTAAGTATGACAACCTTAGCCATTCCAAAAGCTTTGATACTAAGTGTAAGGCGTGCTCTCACAAATTTAGAGGATCATCTATGGAATTATGGAGTTTAAGAAGATATAATAACAAATTAAGAAAAGAGGATTCATAATATTCACTTGTTCATAACAATGATCTTACAAAACTTAAGGGCATTCCCTAGTCACAAATCTATTATAATAATATTCTACATCTTATCCAATACTAAACTTCATCTAGAAATTCCTTAATCCAAAAGGAAAATACCTAGCTGCATGGTCCGCGTGGCCTCAACCACAAATAAGTGAACTACAAAAGATATCTATAAGGGTATAAGCTAATAGGCTTAGTGAGAACTATTTTCATAAATAACTTCTTGCGTAAAGGAATTCAAACAAGTTATTTAAGCACACAAATGAAATGTAACATACACGTGGGCAAACAAGGCAAACAGTTTTTCGGAAACTATATGTTGAATGGATTTACGCCCTCCATTCGGGGTTTAGTGATACGTAACCTCAAAAAAAGTAGTTTTAGTTAAAAAGATTATGTTTTCGATCAATATCTCCAAGCATATTAAGTCTACTTGAATTGAGCCTTGCTTTCGGACTTTCCGCCAAGCATTTTCTTCATGTCGCCAAGCAATCGCTTTTGGTCACTCCACCAAGTGTTGCTTTCGACCTGAGCTACAATCGTTCTCACCCAAGGATAATAACCCAATGTAATGTGACTCACTTTATGGTATGCATGAATCCATTTATTTATGATGTCATAACATTATTAATATCAAATTTAAGGTGATCATAGAATCTCATACAAATCAAGTGTTACATTAAAACAAACATTAAATCAATTCCGGCCTTGATATTTTTAGGGTTCTTTCAAGAATTATTTTACATACATATCCATTTGTCTTTTCTTAATTCTAATGCAACTAGATTACAAGCACAAACAAGTAAAGCATTTTAAGGAAATAAACTCACGATGCCATGTCGACTATTCTTCTACACGGATGAGTCGTTCACACAATCCTCTTAATCGAAATAGTCCTCGGGGTATAGGTATCCTTCCTCGGAGTCACCTAGTCAAATAAAACACCCAAAATGAGTATTTCTTGATGATTTTCTTGAATTTTGACAAAACAATGTCATGAGAACATCAAAGTTCATATAAAGGAGAATTCCAATTTAAAATGGCCACAACTTTGTCTTTTAACTCGGAATCATGCATATAATATCGATTTCTACCTACTCGAAAATATCTATCCATTTCTAAAACTATTTTTATCAAACTAAACCATTTAGGCCCCGAAACAGTGGTGATTAGATTCACCACGAATCTTCTATCTCAAAAACAATTTTGTTTCAAACTTTAAATCATTCAAATTTTGTTTGATAAATACTTAGTCATCTATATAGTTGAAAATTTCTCTTTTTATAGTTACTTAGCTCATATTTATTCATGCTTAAGTGTTTGTTGTTCATTCATGTTTCATAAGTAAAACAATGAAAATTTGGAGTTTTATAAATCTATAGTTTACAAGAAATTCATTTTGTAAATCTTTGAAATGAATACTTTGATTCTTTTATTTTCAAAGAATTACTTTATGTTTGATTTATTATTTCTCCTGCATGACCTCTTTTTCGAAAAAGTAATTTTCTTCTTTTCTAAATTCTCTACATTAGTGTTATTTTTCCTATTTATTTTCTATACAATTTTTCTTTGCCCATTTGTTTGAAAAGATCTTAATTTGAAAATTCTTATTCCTTTCTCATAAGGTTTCCTTTATTTGTGTTTTCATAGAAATCATTTCTGTATAAAAATCATTTTTAAAAAAAAAAAACAAAGTGATATAGAAATGATTTAAAAAGCTTTTTAAAACAAAAGTAGTCTTTAAAATTGTAGTGAGTTCTTCTTAAAACTTGGAAATGAATAACTTTTACTTTTGTTAAACCATAGATTTTATACTTCATATAAACTTATTCCTAAGTTGCAAAATCTCCTTTTTATCAAGTATTTTTAGAGCTTTGAAAAATTTGGACAACAATCTTAATGGCATGATCTTATGAGAATTATAATAACAAGCAAAAATAATATAAATATTAAATAAAATCAAGTATTGGGAGTCTTAGCTTCTTCAAGGCTCTCGGACTAAGAACAGACTAGTCCCAAAAGAAAAACAAAACAAAAGAAAGAAAAAAAAAATTGTTTTGACTTGATGAGGACAAGTCTAAGACTAGAGACTAGTCTTAAAATAGCAAGAAGTAAATAAATTGCAAGGAAAGAAATAAATAAATTACTTTGCATGGAAATAAATAAATTGTAAGTGAGCTTATATTCTCTAAAGAATATATATATATATATAGATACATAATAATACTTAGATATAATAACAACAAAATAACAGCATAAACATAAATAGATTTCCATGAATAAGAACAATACATGAACATAGTGTAGCTTCCATAACATTTAGTTTTTGGAAACTCATACCATGATCATGTAAAGTTACATGGCATGAGAAGAAGAAAATATGGAGAAAAGTTTATCTAAAGAAGGTTTTTGAAGTGTTATGTGGTTTTGGTTTTTATGTAGGTAGAAAGTGGTTTTGGATTATTTTGAGAGAGTTTTGGGAGGATATTTAGAGAGAGTTTTGAGAGGGGAATTTGAGAGAGTTTTTGTAGAGAATTTATGAGTAGTAATTATGTGAAAAAATTAAAAGAGGAGGAGGGCATTTATAGGAAATGAGGAGTGAATTTTTGTGTGATTTAAAGAAAAGAAAATTAAAACAAAATTGAGATGGATGAATTGGGGGGGGGGGGAGCGCCTGCCATGCTTTGAAAGGGGAGAGAGAGTGTTTTGTTTTGTATTTTTGTTAAATAAATGTAATATTAAGTAAGGTAGATGTGAAATAAAGTTATGAAAAAGGTAAAAAGTAAATGTTATAGGTTATGGTGTTTGTAAGAGTAGGTATAAGAAAAAGTAGAGATAAAAGAATAGTGTAAAATAGTATAATGTAAAGTAGATATAACTAATAAAGTATCGGTAGTAAGAAAATACACGTATAATTGTGATATCTGTTGTTTTTACTTACCGAAAAATTATAAAACTGATATTTTTGAAATTTTTATATTTTTACGAGTCTAACGGTATATTCGGAATATTTTTACTATTCCAAACCCCGGGACATGTTTTTCAAGAACTGTGTCCAATCAGGTTCAAGACGATTCGTGGTTTTACTAATCTAATCTTTTTAGGCTTCCTTATGTAATTACGCACTATTCTATATACTAAACTCTTACTTACTTTCTTCGAGTTGCTTATTTGGGATTACCGAACTTAAGCTGTTACGTTTAACTAAGGTTTTGTTGACTTTAGGGTTCCGGTTGACTTTCAGATTAGGGTTTTAAGCTAAATCGATTCAAAAATTTGGGGGGTTACACCACGTTTAGGGTACCCCTCGGGGTGTGACATAAACCCAAGGTACGACGAGTGGAACAAACCAAGATGCACAGCCTTGGTTGCAGCCTTGATCGTAGGGTAAAGCAAGGTTCGACAAGTTTAACTGAAGGGCGTGACAAGTATAAATCTAAAGCTTGACAAGCAAAGACTTGGTTATAGGATAAATTAAGGTGCGACGACTGTAGAGGCAACATGTCCTATTCTATTATTCACCTATCTCTACTTTTTCTTACTACCTATAACACCTATTATTCTACTTTTTACTTTTCCAATACAACTTCACATTTATCATATTTCACACCTTAATTACTTTTCATTACAAAACTTTAAATAAAATAAATCTTTCCCTCTCTCCTCTCTATAAAACCGCGCCACTCCCTCCTCCTTTCTCTATTTTATTTTTCTTTTTAATTTATTTTATTATATCTAATTTCTCTCCACAAAATTCTATAAATATCCCATCTCCCTTCATTTCTTTCACATACTCATTTTACATAACAAAACTCTTTCAAATTTCTCCACAAATTCTCTTTACACAATTCTCTCTACCCAAAACTCTCTTCAACTAATTCCTTCCAAAATCCTTCTCTACACATAAACCATCTACCACATATCACTACCCACATAATTCTACACTCACCATCATCTTCTTTCAACATAAACACCTTATAGGTAAAAGCTTTCAACCATTTATTTTCTATATCATGTAACTTAGCATGACTATAGTATTGTTTCTTAAAGCTCATATGAGTTATGGAAGCAACAACATGTTTATGTTTTGTTATTACACATGCCAAGAATTCTAATTTATTATTTTGTTATTATTATGATATTATGTTGCTATTATTGTTATTATGTTCTTAATTTAACCTTGTATATATGTTATTATCTATATGTATATTTATATATTTCTTAGAGCCTAAACGCTCATTAACTTTTACTAACATGCTTTGAAAGGGGGAGAGAGAGTGTTTTGTTCTGATTTTATATATTTTTGCTCCTTGTCCTGCAATAAAAAATAAGGTGATCAAACCTTTTTAGGAACCCAAACAAACTTGGGTCCTTGATAAGTCAAGCTCGTCTTATCTTGTTTCTTAACTTGATGTGTACTGAGCTTGTTTCTTTTGTAGAAACAATATTTTTCAATATGACCTATTTTATTACAAAATGAGCACGCATATGGTTGTTGATAATACCTTTGATTTCCCTTTTTATAATTATGTTGTGTTAGATAATCATTATAAGCATACCTGTACTTTCTGATGTATCTTCTGCTAGGGTAGCTTGGTTGGACATACCTTCTGATGTTCCTTCTACTGTTATTGCTCTTGCCTTTCTCGTTATGAACAGTAGCTTGGTTGTTCGCTGGTTTATTTTCTTTCACAAAAATCGTCTTTTTCAAATTGTTTGATGAATTCCCAGATTCATATCCTAACCCATGTTTGATAAAAGCTGGTCTTTGACTTCCAATTAACATATTCAATTTCTTATCACTTTCGTTAAATTTGTTAAATGTGTTTTTGATAGATTGAGAAAGATCTTCGACTCTACCTTTTAGTTCTTTGATTTCGGTTTTCAAAACTTCATTTTCTTTCTTAACACCATCAGTTTTGACAAACAATTTCTCATTGTCATTTTTCAAAATATCATTTTCATCAATAAGAAGTTTGTTTGTTTGACGCAAGACGTCCTTCTCGTTCTTGAGAGCTTTGTTTTCTACTTCTAATTTCAAGATTTTTAAATCTGCTTTCTTTAGTGCCTTAAGTAGCTTTTTCATTTCGGAATAAATATCATTTTCACTAATATCTTTATCGGAATCAGAATGTACCTCAGATGCAGCCATCAAGCACAAATTTGCTTCTTCTTCGTTGTCACTTGAATCCTCTGATTCACCTTCTGATTCATGAAGATCACTCCATATAGCCATCATAGCACGACTTTTCTTCTTGAATTTCTTCATTTTCTTTTTCAGTATAGGACACTCGTACTTGATGTGGCCTGGTTGTTTGCATTCATAACACACGATTTCCTTCTTTTCTTTCTTTTCTTTATAATTCTTTCCTGCACTTGATTTGTTAGTTTTATTGAAATTGTTATATTTCTTACCTTTAAAGAACTTGCTCAATCTTCTTGCAAGCATGCCAACACTTTCTTCAATGTTGTCATCATCGGAATCAGTTTCATCATTTGTAGCTTTTCTTGCTTTGAATGCTATTGCTCTTGAACTTCCTTCTGCTTCCTCAGTTGTGTTGATGTGTGACTCATAAGCTAGTAATTTCTCCCTTAGTTGACTAAGAGTTAGCTTGTTCAGGTCTTGGGCTTCTTCAATTGCTGTCTTTTTAGCATCCCATGACTTTGGCAATATTCTGAGTATCTTCCTGACTAAATCAGAATCATCCATTTTCTTTCCAAGAGAGGTTAATTCATTTGTCACAGCAGTAAAACAATTAAAAGCATCTTTTATTTTCTCATTAGGTTTAATCTTAAATAATTCATAGTGTTGTAACAAGGAATTAATCTTTGTTTCCTTAATAGTATTAGTTCCTTCATAGGTTTTGGACAAGGTATCCCAAATGTCTTTTGCAGTTTCACAAAAAGAAATTAAATAAAATTCAGAAGGAGCTATAGTGGTGAGTAAAAGATTCTTAGCCTTATTATTCTTCTCAATGAGCTTTAGTTCCTCATCAGTGAAGTTGGCATCATCAGTCAATGTCACTTGTGAATCTCTAAAAGCAATTACCTGCCAAGAACCATAGTCATTAGCTTTTATATAAGTGGACATACACATTTTCCAATAGAGATAGTTTGTTCCATCAAAATATGGAGCTCGGTTAATAGCAATATTGTTATCAGCCATTTGTAAAGATCACTTAAGAAAGGTATAAGAACACTGCTCTGATACCAATTGTTGGTCCTGAAAAGATAACCAAGAGGAGGAGGAGGAGGGGGGAGGGGGGGGAGGGGTGGTGAATTGGTTATAAAACTTATTTTCAATATTTAAACAAATTTCACACCACTTGGTTATTCTATTAAAATGGCTTTAAAACTTTCTTGGAATAATAAACTTATCAAATAAAAGTTTTAATAAAAAATTCGGATCAAAAGTGGTTCAAGACTTTCACACTTAAAACCTTCTGCTTAACTCTCTGAGTAAAAAATATGAGATGATTTACTCTCTGATTAACCTTTTGAGCATATATCACACATAAACAACATCAATAATAAATCACGAAATTAAAGAGAGATAAGGAGTAAAGAGTGCAAAGCGATATATAGAGGTTCCGCCTCGAGCGTCAATCCTCTCTTCTAGCTCCAAGCCAGGGTCCCGGTACTCCTCACTGATTGTGTTCCACTATCCAATCAAATCAATGAAGTTACAAGAAGTATTTGCTAATCTTTTGGCTACAATTCACTTAGCTTGATTCTCACAAACAATTAATCAACTAAGTCTACTTGTAACTCTCAACTCATAAAAAATAAAATCAAATCACGAGGAATATAAGAATTGAATTTCCTCAACTATTTGCTCAATGAACAGTAAAATTGAAATTTGATAGTATTCGAATGGATGCTTTGGACTTTCTGATGTTCATGTAATTTTTCTTGCTCGTGTTCTCTGTATTTTGTGTTGTTCTCTGCCTCGTTCTTTCCTTTTATATATTTATTTTTGATACTGCAACTGAAATACCCCAAATCTTCACCTAGATTAGAAATTGAGTTTAGATAGATTAAATGACTAAAATGAATTATAGGATTTAATTAGACAAGTTGATATAATTTAATTAGCTAATAATTAAGTGGGTTTGAGATTTGAGTTTCAAATTCCCTAAACATGTCATCAAAGTGTTTAGAGAATTCCTAAACTCTTGATTCTTAGCCTAAATACTAATTCCTAAATCTCAGTAAAATTTGAGTTCATTTGCTTAAATAAAAATATCAGTTCTTAAACCCGAACTCAAATTAAATATCTTTTATCCAAAATAAATTCCTAAATTAAGTCTTATTTTAAGATCTTTATTTATAACATATCGGTTTAGAAATCATCTTTTAAAATACTTCTGGAACTATAGATATTGATCTGATAGTTCTAAATATATACCCTATTTCTATTTTAGCCAAATTTGACTTTATCCTTTCCTTTTCTTTTATTTTTTTTCCTTTGCTGCCATTTGCTTTTCCTTTCCTCTGTTTTTACGTTTCTTTCTTCTTCTTCTTCTTCTTCTTCTTCTTTCCCTCTCCAAATTCAAGGCTTGAATCTCAAGATCAAAGCCAACTAGAGGATGAATCAAGACTAGGAGATGAACTAGATGGAGGAAACCGAGCTAAAGAATGAAGTTTCAACTTGTGTTCTTTTCTAAAAGCTAAGTATAGTTTACTATTTATTGTCTTATTTATAATTTCGAATTTAAATGTTGTATAGATGATGTATATGAGTTGAGAAGTGTTGTTTGAGTTTGTATTTGTAAAGTTTATGGTTGATGGAGTTGGTTTGTTGAGAAAGAAGATGAATAGTGAAATTGGGTTTGAAGTTGTTTATGATGATTATAGTGATGTTTGATGGATTGAAGTGGGATTTTGTGTTTATTAGATTGTAGTAAGATCAAATAACAAGTTTTAAGAAGTTTGAAATGAATTTGGAGGAGATTGAAACATTTGGAATAAATGGTTTTTGCAAAATAAAAACAGGGGAAAATTTGACAGCAGCGTAATCATGTACGCCGGCATTCAACGCTGCCGGTGTTGAATTCAACGCTGCCGGTGTACGTGAAAAATTTGGTGGTGTTGGGGAGTCATTCGGTGACCAGATTGGTGGACCTCTAATGCTGGCAAATTTGAACTTTTACGCTGCCGACGTTGAACACCGGCGTTCGTTTTGCAACTTTTCCCAGTTTCGCAGTCCTTTTGTATTTTAGCAATAACTTTTTCATCTGATCTCTGATTGAGGTGATTCAAGTTGTGTTGGAAAGATAAGAAAGAGATATACAACTTTCATGTTTTGAGTTTTTGCAAATTCGAAATGTATCAGTGCTTAAATTTTAATGCTTTCCAATTGATACATTTTTCAAGCTAAGCTAAAAACTTGTTATAGATTGTTTTATGTGTATTTACTTGAACAAATGGATCTTTTGACATAAAATGAGATAGATAAGTAATATTTGATGTGTAATGATGATTTAGTGATATAATTAAACATGAATTAGATAGATTTATAGATTTAATGAATAATTGAGTTAAATATGCGAGTTTTACATAAAATGAACTTAGTTAACAAACTTAAGTTCAACTTGATTAAATAGACTTGAATGAGTTAAAATGAATTAGATTAAGTTAGTTTAACCATCTTTGACTTAGTTTTTGAACTAAATGATTAGGTTAATTAATTTAGCTAAGTTTAAGTTAAGGTGAGTTCAAGTTGACATAGATCCTACATGTATAATGAATTAGTAATTAATCTAAGTCCAACTTGGCTTAATGAACTTTACTAAGCTAAAAATGAATTAGATTGATATAGTTTAATCACCTTGACTTAGTAAATGAATCAAATGACTAATTTTAATCAATTTGGCTAATGTTAAGCTAAATGGGTTAATAGCTATTAGTTAGCTTAGATGAATGAATTAGGATGATCCTTGAATATGGAGAATATGTTGTTTCAAATGTGTGTTTACTTGGAAAATGAATGTTTTTGGTTTATGAATTCTTTGTTAATGCTTTTGTAATAAAACAATATAAATAAAGAGAAAAGAAATTCCTTGGTAGACAAAGGAGAACTGTCCATATTTTGGCGGGGCGATATTCACAGCCATAGTGGGGTTCCACATTAGTGTCTGATCAAATTAGGATTTAATAAAATGAGTTTGAGATGAATGGAAAATAGCTTAAGTTCTTATATGATTTTGATGAAGTGGATGATTAGTTTAGTTTGATTTCTTATACGAATTCTTTCCTTAACAGAAGTGGATATCTGATTTATCTTCTGAAATTCCTTCCGAGGCTATGTTTGGATTTCGTATATAAGGTATGCAGTAAGTTGCGTGTTGAATGTTAGGATAGGCATCCTAAACTGATTAAGACTTAAACTCGGCTTAATAATTGATGAGTGTTGGTTGTGTTATTCGTCGTTGAATCCGGTCCGAGGAGCGACAACTTGTCATGATGCAATGACAATGTTAGAATAAATGCTTAGGCCAGTTATCATGATGCAATGATATGGCTCGGCGGGTTGTCATGATGCAATGACAATATTATAATAGGCGCTTAGGTCAATAGTCATGATGCAATGACTAGGCTCGGCGGGTAATCGATAAGGAATGTGGTAACTGCGTAACGTTTACTTATTCTTGAGAGGAAGTAATATGATTTAATTCAATGTTTATGGGAGCATGTGAATTGAATTATATTATGGATTAAGTTAAGTAAAGTTAAGTAGCGACTATGAGTCCTGGATGAGATTATTGTTCCTTTTTCAGTGTAACGTTATCTAGGAGATATAAGTATTCAGGCTGCTTATATCAACCCCCTGAGCGTCGTGAGCGTTACTCAGGACCCCCAGATTCCCATTGGCTTGTTCCGGAGTGTGAGTGCACCATTGTTGATTGGTTTATTTTAAAGAAAAGATAATAACTTGTGGATTGATGCATTACATTTAGTTAAGCTCGTGTGCCACTCCGTGTGTGATTGTATTACTGTGTACTGGGCTCCGGCTCATTCTTGTTGTTGTTATTCTTTTTACAGGTTTTGTTGTTGATAAAGATGATGTTGATGATGATGAGTTCTTATTGATGTTGGTGATGCTTGACTCGGGTTTTGGCCATGTGATGATTCGGAGAGAATTTGTGGATAAGTGAAGTGAGTAGGAGCGTGGATGTAGTTAGTTATTTTATTTCTTTTTTTTTTGTATTAGTGAGAGCTGGATTTATGATTTAAAACTTGTTATATTCTTTAAAGGGCATAATAGAGCCCGTGTTCTGTAATTTAACTTTTGCAAAGCTTTGTTTAAACTAATAACTCTCCACTTGAGAAGAGTGGAAGTTTTGAAATGTCTGTATTTCTAAATTGTTTTATAAAAATTTATTTCCACTGCTAAATCCAGTTGTTGCCAGAATCTAACTAAATGATTTCATAATCTAAAATCGAATAGCAATGTTCAACATAAACACCTTCTTTTAAGACAACCTTACGTATAATTCGTAAGAGTTATACGTGGTTGGGGACTTGGTGTGCTTAATTTGAGAATTGAGCATATCGGGTCTTTACAGCAACGGTTAGAAGAACAATTGGATCAACTCTTCTAGATTTCTCGTGCATAGGATCAGTACTTCAGTTTCCGAGATATCAGCTTCAATTTATCCATCAATTGACTCAATTTGAATTTGAATACTTGAATTTATCTTCGTAATCAGCTTCAGATGATAATTTGAATATCCTACAACTGATGTAATTATCTCTAAACTGAAAATTCGGACTTGAACTTATCCTTTGTTGAATCTCTGCACGTTCTTGTTACTGTTCATGCTCATCTTCAATCTTCACTTGAAAATAATTTGGACACATTCCATAAAAATCTGATTTTGTAAATACTTCATATTATGCACACTTACTTTCTCCTTAAAAATTATTTTACTTTTGATAAAAATAAAAATCAATTTGAGCTTTGTGAAATTGACCTTTATTTCCTTCAACAGTATTCGTGTTCCTTCAACCAAGTTTAAATTCTAAAATTAAGCCCTGTGGATTTAATCCAACTTTGTGGAACACATTGAGTATAACACCCAATTTATACTCAACATTTGGAGCTACGTCTTCAAAATCTAAATCTCGTTTGAAAAACACTTGATTTTTGTGTAGTTCATATTCCTTCTGAGCTTCCCTCTAATAACTAAGAACAATGCTGCAAGTCTTATACAATCCTTCTGTGTAACCTTTTGATGAGTTACTTTCTCTATGTCCAAGTTTCTGAGTTACCTTCTAAAGTATTAATATGCTTAAATAAAGAACTTCCAACCTTCTGATAAACTTTCTGATATATTTCTATATTGTTAATATTCATTTATGCACACTTAAACAAATTATGTAAGAAACATTTAACTCTTTTTGTTATCATCAAAATCATCTCTTGAGAGAAATCAACATATATGTTATTATCTATATGTATATTTATATATTTCTTAGAGCCTAAACGCTCATTAACTTTTACTAACATGCTCTTACTATTATTATTGCTCTTATTATTGCTTTTTTATTTCTATCTTTTTTTTTTCTTTTGGGACTAGTCTCTTCTTAGTCTCGGATTGCCTTGATAAAGCTAAGACTTCCAATACTTGACCTTACTATTATGCCAATATTGATTCTTATATATATCTTATTTTATTAGATTACATGATTCTATTTCTCATGGCCATATATTCATACTCATGTACGAACATATTTATATTGTCTCAACAAAAATAAAAGGACTTTTCTTGAATGAAGAAAATAGGAACTCTCTTCAAGAATAAATTTTTGTCACCTAAGAAATGAATTTTTCATAAAGACTTGGAGTGTTATCTTAAACAAATCTTTTTCACAATTTAGATAAATTCATCACTGTAAACCCCAAAATATTTAATAATTCTAAAAAATAATTATAAAAGTTTAAGTATCAAAATTAAATCCCAAAAATCGACTCAAGATAAAAACCAAATTCTAGACCGAGTCAAACACCGGAAATGAAACCTAAAACTCGAACCAAGTTAAAACTTAATTCCAAATGAGAACAAAAACGAGTTTTCTCAATCTTGAGAAAACAAGAACCCTTGAAACAAAATATAAAGTCTAACTACCAGTTTAATCAACTTCTGTACATCAATTAAATCACCTAACTGTTTTCTAAAACGCAAATCAAGACAATATATCCAAATAACGATCCACAACAAAAATCTTAAAACCTTCGATAAATTTTAGAAATCACAAAATTCAAATTCTCACCAAAAGTCAAACTGAGTCAACTCATAACCCTAGACTCGGTTAAACGATCCGAGAACTAAAAACTATTAAATAATCACGAATAAAATAAAATAAAACATAAATTTCGGGCTAAAATTTTAAAATGATCAAAACTCGAAGAATTATACGAATCGTACGAATAACTCAGAAGAATCGAAAATCAAAACGGAACCCTAAAAGTCAACTAGCCTACAACGAACCCTAGTGTTTAAGATCCGGCAATCCCGCGTTTTCAAACCCTAGAAAACGAAATTAAGTAAATGCCTAGAATAGTTCGTAATAACATAAGGTAACATAAAAATATCATATTCGCGAATTTCGAGTGACCTTCGGACCCAAACGGGATCGGTTCTCGAAAAGCGTGTCCCGGAGCTCGGAATATTAAAAATATTCCGTTTTACCAATAGACTCGTAAAAATACAAGGATTCCAAAATATCAGTTTTAGAATTTTTCGGTAGCTAAAAATTACATATCGCATTATTACGCGTATTTTTATTACTACGGTACTTTAATTGTCTAGTCTACTATTCATAGTACTTTTCTACTATTCATTACTATTTCACTATCTCTACTTTTTCTTATACCTATTTCTTACACCTACATATCTATTTTCTTACTTTTTTCATTTCCAACACAACTTTAATCACATCAAACTTTACACATTACTTCTTTATTACACAAAATTAAATCAAAGTTGTACAAATGGCCTTCCCCATGCCCAAAACCGGTGCTCACCCTCCCTCTTTCACATCTATTTTATTTTATTTTTCTTTTATTCAATTCACTCTTAATTCCTTCACAAAACTCTATAAATACCACCTCTCCTCTTCTCATTTCTTCACACCTTTCTCAAGTAAAGAATTTATGCAAAAATTCTCTCTAAACACTCTCTCCATACTCTTACAAGAACTCTCTTCTTGTAAGAAGAAAATCTCTCCTACCAAAACTCTCTTTATGTAATACAACTACCATCTCTCCATAACCACATAACCATACATTCACTACCATCTTCATACCTCTTACATACCTTAGGTAAATATTTCTTCCATCTATTATTCATCCATGTCATGTAACTTAACATGACTATGGTGTTGTTTTGAAACTCATATGAGTAGTAAAAGCAACAACATGTTCATGTTTTGTTCTTGTACATAAACTTCCTATTTTATTATGTTGTTATTATTATTGTGATTATTTGCTTATATATATAGTATTATGTATATTATGTATATATATTTATTTAGAGCATATAAGCTCATTTGTTATTTATTTATTTTATAGTTATGCAATTTATTTATTTTATGTTGATATTAAGACTAGTCTTTCTAGTCTTAGACTTGTCCATATCAAGTCAAAACAATCTTTTATTTATTTTCTTTAATCTTTCGGGACTAGTCCATTCTTAGTCCCGGGATGCCTTGATAAAGCTAAGGCTCCAATACGTGATCGGGATTCCTTGATGAAGCTAAGGTTCCCAATGCTTGATATTTTATTTTCTTGCTCATTAATTATTTTTAGTATTTTCTTATGTTCTTATTATTTTATATGCTCATGATACTTGCATTTACGTAATGTTAATGTCTCAACTAATCTAAAAAATAGAATTTTTTTTACTAAATGAACTCAAAGCTAAGTTTTCAATCATATGATTTATCACAAAATCATGAAGTTATTATCAACAACATAGAAATGGAGTTTTCTCAACGTTTTCATAATAACAAAGATAGATTTTCAAGGAATCATAAGAAATAAATATTTTCTTTGTATATTATGTTAACCTAAGCTTTTAGTAATATAATTTATTAATATTAAAAGTCTTTACAAAAAGCTCAAGATTTAAACTCTTTTAAACTTCGAAATAAAACTAAGAAAACAAACTACTTTTCAAAGTTAAGATAAATTCATAAGGTGATGAACCCACTTAGGAAAAATAATGATTTTCAAATTTCTAAAAAGAAGAACTCATTTTCAAAAGAATATAAATAGATTAAACAATAATGGATTTTATCAATAAAAGATGATTCTTTTCAAAAGAGATGAAAGAACGAGTTTTGGAAAGTAAAAGCTTATATTTTAGAAAGGAATATAAGAAAACAAGACTCATTTTCTAAGACCATCTTAAATAAACAAATTATGAAAAGGTTTTCGACAAATAAATTAATCTTTTATCACTAGAAATGAAATTTATGAAAGACTAGGGTTAAAGGAATTTGCTTGTTTTGGAAAAAGGAATGAAGAAAATAAAATAAGATTATACTCATTTATAACAACCTAAAAAAATATAAAGTTTCTTTAAATACTTGAAAGGAAGTTTTCAAAGCTAAATTTAAATGAATTGTTTTATGAAATAAATTGTTGAGACACTACCATTAGGAATTTTGCATATAAAGTGAGCTTACCTATATATTCAAATATATATGTTCATATTTATATATATGTATATTGTTACAAAAGATTTTTTTTAAATAAAGTTGAGTTAGAAAACGGATTTGCAAAAGTTTGAATATTCGTTTTAAATCTGTACCTGACGTTTTCGGAACCCAAATGACCTTTTATGACCAAGATAAGTTTAGAAATGGATAGAACTTTTCGAATAGGTAGAAAACGGTATATCATATGCGAAATTCCGAGTTAAAATGAGCAAGTTATGGCCATTTTAAGTTGGAATTTCTTCTTATACGATTTTACCGCGATTTTAAGTAAAGTTTAGAATCTCCAAGAATAGAAATTCATGAAAGACTTATCCCGGGTATTTCTTTTGTCTAGGTGACGAAGGATACGAGAATACCCTACCCAGGATTTCTACGACTAAGAAGATAGCGAAATGGACGAGTGAGTTATTCCTTCTAATTTCGTTACCTTGCTTGTGCTTGTAATGTAGTAGCATTAGTATACTAAGAAAAGATAAAAACGAATATATTTGGGATTTCGGGATTATGCGTATGTATATGATTCTATGTTTATGCGTGAATTGAGAAAAGAATATCGCAACTTCGATCTGCTTGTTTAAATAATTTTGTTTACTTACTTGTATGATTGTTTATTGTTGCTAAATTGATTGATCGCCCTAATAAACCTTAATAAGGTTTGACCTAAGAACAATAAAAACGTTCATGCATAGCATCCATCGAGTCACATCTATTTCGGAAGGCTGCTATTCCTACGCGTAGAGTTGGATTGCTGTGATCGTGCGGTTGCCACGGGCCATGTTCCTTCTTGGAGAATCCAAATCGCTAGGGGGGAAAGCGACTCTAGGTTCAGAGCCGAGCCAACGAACGTTAGTGAGGACCTGGGGACTAGCAGTAGAAGGTCGAGGACCTTCAACCCCGATTCCTAACCTTTGATACGGGGGGTAAATCCGTTCTATATATGGTTTCCGAATGACTATATATATTCGCGTAATCATGTGATTGTTGCATTGTATGCATAGCATATGTGTGATTTAATAAATAAACTTGTTTGAAATTATGGTACGAACGAAAAGGAATATCTCACTAAGCTAGTTGTAGCTTATACCCTATAGATTTTGTTGAAACAGGTGTATTCGTGGATTAAATTTGAGGATCATGACATTAAGGAAGTCATGGACGGATAATTAAGGATATGGAATCGTATGATGAAGAAATTTGTAAGGTTCTTATATGTGATAACCTATATGATTAGGGACGTATATTTATTTGAAGATAATAGAAGAATATGCCTTAAGAATTGAATTGTGATATGCTTATGTTTTATATTAAGTATTCTCTTTGCTTTGTTACTTATTTATTATCAATGTAAATTGCGCTACTCCGATGCGTCCCCTTGGTTGTGATGTACGCCTTGTACATAATATGGAAGCCTCTGCATGACTAAGGTAGTCATTCCTAGGCTTTAGTATTGTGTACGGTGGACTGCTACGTTTAGGGTACCCCTCGGGGCGTGACAATCACAAGTTTTTAGTAGTAATAGTAAGTGGAATTTCACCAAGGAATACATAAAGTAAATTTATTACAAACACTCTTTTCAAATCAAAGAAATGAGAAAGTTTCTTTAAAACTTGATATTGCTAATTCTTTGTTTAATAAAGGTATTTTTTAAACTCGTTTGTAAAGTTTTCACCAACACTCTAAAATACTAAGGTCTAAATAAGTTTTACAAAATCACCAAAGAATAACCTTCTGGAAATAAATTTTACTTCGGAAATAAAATTAGTAAAAAACCTAAAAAATCATTATCGTTATTTACTTAAAGTGGAACTAACTTTAGAGAAAATTAAAAAAAACACATAAACATGACTACTTTAAGAAATTTTAGTCAATATCAAGAAATACTTAAAAAAACTACATTTTTCAACTACTAAAAATATAGTTTTACGAATCTTAAAAAGACTAAAGTTATTTTAAAAAAATTTAGTTATTCTCAAAGGTTAAGAAATAAAATTTAGAGAAGGAAACACTCACTTATAATAACTTAAGGAATTTTTCCAACAAACTTAAGTAAATTTTCAAGTTTTTGCTTTTTCCAACTTTTTGCATACATTATTTTACAAAAATCATTGTTGAGACAATATTCTTAAATTCATGCATACAATATGAGTATATATATATTATATATATATTCAGAGAATTTTTCAATCATACAAATATCCATATTTTTGTACAAGAATTTTTGGATGAAGAAAAGTTTAAAAAGTTGTGTTTTGAAAGCTGGGATTTTCGTGATGAATTTTTACCTTGCTGTTTCGGGACCCAAATGACATTTTATGATAAAAATAATCTTAGCAATGGATAGATTTTTTCAAGTAGGTAGAAAACGTATATAATATGCAAAATTCTTAGTTAAAATGAGTAAGTTATGGCTATTTTAAGTTAGAATTTCCACCCATACGAATTTTACTGCAACTAGAAAATAGAATTAGAATTTGGCTAGAAATTTCATGGAATACTCATTTTTGGTATATCCTTTGTTAGGAAAGGAGGAGGAAGACGTGTGCTACCTCGAAGACTATTTCGATTAAGGAAGTATCGTCAAGCCATGGCCGAGTGAGTCTAATTCCCTTATTTTTCATATTTATGATTGTGCTTGTAATATTGTAGCAATAGAATTAAGAAAAGATAAAATGATAAGTGCATATGATTTATAATGTTGGTGAAAGAACTCTAAGTATATCAAGCTATGAATTGCTTAAATGAACTGTATGTTCTATTAATGTAAACCCCTAAATTTTCGGAATCGGTTTAGCATAAAACCCTAACCGGAAGTCAAACGAAACCCTAAAGATTAACAAAACCCTAGTTTACTGTATCCATCTAAATCCGTTTTCTTTGGCCCGGAAAAACGAAGTTGGGATGATTAGCTAAAATAGTTCGTAATAACCATAGGTTTTATAAAAGTTCCAGTTTCGCGAAATTCGGTGTCCTTCGAACCCGATCGGACACAGTTCTCGAAAAACGTGTCCGGAAGCCCGGAATAGTAAAAATATTCCGAATATACCGTTAGACTCGTAAAAATATAAGTTTTCCAAAAATATCAATTTCGTAATTTTTCGGTAAGTAAAAATAACAGATATAGCTATTATACGCGTATTTTCTTACTACCGGTACTTTAATTGTCATATCTACTTTACATTACACTATTCATTACTATTCTACACTATTCTTTTATCTCTACTTTTTCTTACACCTACTCTTACACTCTACATAACCTATAATCTTAACTTTTTACCTTTCCCATAACTTTATATCACATCTACTTACAATTACATCTTTCATTTATTAAAAGTCACAAAAAAAAAATCCCCCCCCATTAAGACATGGCCGGCGCCCCTTGCCCCTCTCCCTCAATTTTGTTTCAATTTTATTTATTTAATCACACAAAAATCACTCCACATTTTCCTATAAATACCCCCCTCCTCTTTCACTTCTTTCACACATTCACTACCCACAAATTCTTACCAAAACTCTCTCAATTTTTCCTCTCAAAGCTCTCTCAAATTACTATCTCAAAACTCTCTCAAAATAATTCCACAACAACTTCCACCAACAACAAAAACCCATAACCACATAACCATATCAAAGTCTTCTTTAGGTAACCCCTTTATAATTCTTTCTTCTTCTTCATGTCATGTAACTTTACATGACCATAGTGTGAGTTTCCAAAGACTACAAGTTATGGAAACTACATTATGTTCATGTATTGTTCTTGTTCATGCCAATCCATTTATGTTTATGTTGTTTATTATTGTTATATATATATACATATTCTTTAGAGCATATAAGCTCACTTGCAATTTATTTATTTCATGCAAAGCAATTTATTTACTTTTCCATTGCAATTTATTTATTTATTCCTTGTTGAAATAAGACTAGTCTCTAGTCTTAGACTTGTCCTCATCAAGTCAAAACAAGCTTTTCTTCTTTCATTTTATTTCATTATGGGACTAGTTTATTTCTTAGTCCCGGGAGCCTTGAAAAAGCTAAGACTCCAATACTTGACTTTATTATTTATGCTTTATGTTATTTTATTTATTCTCATAATCATGTTCATTTAGATTGTTGTCCAAAAGTTTTATTTTCTAAAGATAAAAATAAAAGAAGGCTTTTTGTCACTTAGGAATAAGTTTATGTGAAACATAAAAATATAAGATAACGAAAATAAATCATTCATTTTCAAATTACCAAAAAGAATTCACTATGAATTTAGAAACTATTTTTACTTAAAAAGCTACTTAAATCTTTGTTACTCTACCTTGTTTTCAAAAGAAAATATCTTTTTGACAAAACGGTTCTTTTCATAAAGAAAATAAGATGGAAGACTAAGGAAATTTTTAAAAGACCTTGCAAACAAATAGGCAAAGAAAATTTATGGTTTGAAAAATAATAAAGTTATTTCTTTTCAAGTTACAAAAAGAAGTTAATAAGATTATAGAAATTAGTTTTTCTATAAAAAGTCCTTAATTGCTCCACATTGTTTTTATGAAGAAAAACAAATTTTATACATGGATGATTATTTTTGAAAATGAGAAAAAGAATGAGAAGTATCAAGTAAGGAATTTTTGCAAAACAAGTAAACAAAGGAATTTATACAAGGAAAATAAAGAATACATATTTCCTAGAAAACTTCAAATATAGTATTAATGTAACTTAGAAAGTAGAAAAATTTTATTAGGAAGAAATAAATAAAATCAACATAAAACGTTTTTAGAAAACAAAGGAAGTAAGGTATTTATTTCAAAGAAATTTATAAAAAACAATTTCCGAAAAGCTTCAAACCGACATTGTTTTACCTAAGAAAAATAATTTGGACAACAAGACACTTGAGCATGCTTAAATATGAGTTATATAGTTATAAAAAGAGAATTTTTCAACTATATAAATAACTAAGTATTTATCAAACAAATTTTGATTTCTTGAACCAAAGTTGTTTTTACTTGGAAATCCGTAGTGAATTTTGTCACCACTTTTTCGGAGCCTATATGGCTTTGTTTGTGGGAAATAATTTTAAAATGGGTAGATCTTTTCGAGTAGATAGAAATCGGTATTATATGCGCGATTCCGAGTTAAAATGACCAAGTTATGGCCATTTTAAGTTGGAACATTCTTCTATACGAACTTTAACGTTCTTTGACATTGTTTTGTCAAAATTCAAGAAAATCTTCAAGAAAAACTCATTGTGGGTATTTTCTTTGGTTAGGTGACCCCGAGAAAGGATTTCTTCACCCCGAGAACTATTACGATTTAGTGGAGTGTGTGAACGACTCATCCGCTTAGAGGAATAGACGACAATGGCATCGTGAGTTTATTTCCATTAAATGCTACACTTGTTGTGCTTGTAAATTAGTTGCACTAGAGTTAGGAAAAGATAAACCGATATGCATGTAAAATAATTCCTTGAAGGAATTCTAAGAATATCGAAGCCCGAATTGTTCTAAGTGATTGTTTAGTTTAATATTGATTTGTGTGAAATTCCTTGATCGCCATAAAGTTGAAAATAATTATGTTATGACTTTATAAATTAATGAACTCATGCATACCACGAAGTGAGTCACATTGCATGGTTGGGTTATTATCCTTGGGTGAGAAGGATGGTAAGCTCATGTCGAAAGCAACACTTGGCGGAAGATCCGAAAGCGATTGCTTGGCGCTTAATGGAATATGCTTGGCGGTTGATCCGAAAGCAAGGTCAAATCAAGTAGATTGGAATACTTGGCGATGAGTGTTCGCAAGTTTAAAAGTTTTTAATGAATGCTTGGCGATGAGTGCTCGCAAGCTTAAATTTTCTATTGTTAAAACTACTTGTTTTGAGTATCACCAAACCCCGAATGGAGGGCGTAAATCCATTCAACATATAGTTCCCGGAAAGCTATATGATTGTTTGCCACGTGTTTGATGCATTACATATGTGTGATTAACCAACTTGTTTGAATCTTGTTACAAGAAGTTATTTATGGAAATATTCTCACTAAGCCTATTAGCTTATACCCCGATAGCTATCTTTTACAGTTCCCGTACTTATGGTTAAGTCCACGTGGACCCTGCGGGCAGGTAATCCCTTTTGAGCATTAGAAATCTGGATAAAGTATAGCATAATATTAGCATGCAAATAGTTATATAATAGATTAGTAATTTAGGAAATTATCCTTAAGTTAGTAAAGTCTTTGCCATGAACAAATAATTATTGTGAATCCTCTTTTCTTAATATGTTTTTATATCTCCTTAAACTTCATTATTCCACATATGGTCCTCTAAAATTGTGAAAGTAAGCCTTACACTTAATATAAAAGCTTTTGGAAATGACTAAGGTTGTCATACTTAAGCTTTAATATTGAGTGTGGCGGACTGTCACGTTTAGGGTACCCATTGGGGCGTGACGATTAACATGTTGAAGTGTTTGAAGATGGACAATCACTTGTAAGAAATTGAATATAAATGGCTAGACTTTAAATAAATTTAATACATACACTTCACGAGTAGAGTCACATTGCATTAGCTATTATACAATCGGTGGGACAAGTGTAAACCCTGAAAATTTTCACACTAGTACACGATACTAGAATAGAAAATTTGAATTAAGTAGTAAACCTAAACTCAACAAAAACCCTAGAATAGATCTACGAGTAGAACTTAAATCGTTTATGATTTAAAAGCTTGAATAAAAAACTTCTCTGACCATTAATTGATACCAAAGACAAGACTCCGTGGCTTTAGCTAATAACTCAAGATATATTTAAAGGTAACCCAAAATTTCAAACCTCGAAACTTGTCATACAAATAAAAATAGATAGAAATAAATAGAGAAATAGATGGTTATTGTTGAACTCAATAAAGACTCTAGAATAGAACTACGAGTAGTAATGAATCTATATATAGTTTTAAACCCTAAAACAAATATTCCTATATAGTATTAAATAATACTAATAAAATTTCACAGTGGGTATCGAAAACTCAAGATATAAGAATAACTTGGGTAGGATATTAAGTGCGATAAAGAGTAAATAACCAATTACACTTATAGTTAGAAAACAATAACATAAAGAAAAAACATTAGGGTTATAAATACATAATAAAAACAAAAACAGATATATAACTAATAATTTAGACTCCAAATAAATATTTAGATTATACTATTGTTTTAATTAGAGTATTCTTAAGCTATTGGAGGTTAAAATGAAAATTGATCTATTAAGCTTAAAAAAACTCTAATCAGGTGAGATAAAAGCTAAAAATAATTAATCGTGTAAACTTTAAACCTAAAGTTGAACTCAATAATAATTTAGGGATTTTTTTTAAACTCTATATAAATTTTTGAAGATAAAACTCATGAATAATTATCATATTTGTGCCCGTTTAACTTAACAAACTACCTAAAATCTAGGTAAATATTAACTAGTTATTATTATATTAATATATGTATATATTATGGTGCAAACTGCACTAAATTGATGGCTCTAGCTTCCTTGACATGTGTTAGCTGAATTTTGAAACAAGTAAAGGTCAAATAAGGCTAACAAAGTCAACAAAAACAACTCTAAAACCAATTAAAACAAACCAAGTAAGCCAAGCATTTAATGCATGAAGATTACTTGAATGGGCAACTTGATTTCTCAAAGGAAATCCATCATGTTTGGCCAAAAAATGATCAACTCCCCTAGCTTATATATGTCTACATTCTTCCCTTCATAAGCCACCCTACAAAGACATTCATTAACATATAAAAAACCCATTATGTAAACCCCAAAGTTTTGTGATCAATTAAGCTTAAACCCTAATTAGAAAGTCAATCGGAAATCCTAAAGTCAACAAAACCCTAGTCAGACGTAACCGTTCAAGTCTGGCATTCCCATTTAAGCAACCCCAAGAAAGTAAGTAAGAGATTAGTATGTATAATAGTTCGTAATAACTTGAGAAAGCTTGAAAATATCAGATTAGTTAAACCGAGATTCGTTTTGAGTACGATCGAACACGGTTTTTGAAAAGCATGTCCTGGGGCTTATAATAGTAAAAATATTCCTGATATACTGTTAGACTCGTAAAAATATAAGGTTTTCAAAAATATCAGTTTCATAATTTTTCGATAACTAAAAATATCAGATATTGTAATTATACGAGCATTTTCTTACTACCATTACTTAAATTGTCATGTCTACTTTACATTACACTATTTATTAGTATTCTACACTATTTATCTATCTCTACTTTTTCTTACAACCTACTCTTACAAACCATACCTCTATTTCTTACAATTTTCATTTCTAATACAACTTCACATCTTTCATATCTTACTTTTCATTAACAAAATTACAAAAAAATAAATTTCTCTCCCTCTCTTACCCTCAATTTGTGCCGGCCATGCCCTTCCCCTCCTCAATTTGTTCCAATTTTTATTTATTTAATTAACAAAATTTTCCTTCCACATTTTCCTATAAATACCCCCTCTTCCTTCCACTTCCTTCACACATTCCATATACAAAAATTACTCTCTCGAAATTCTACAAGAGTTCTCTCTTAAAGTTCTCTCAAAATTAGTCTTGATAGGTAATTCTTCTTTAGAGTTTCCTTTATGTTCATTTACTTACTATGAGCTAGTGTGTGTTTTCTAAACCATGAAGGTTAAAGAAAGCAACCATAAGTTCATACTTTGTTTTCTTCATGAATCTAATTTCTTTTATGTTGCTTTCATATATACATATATATATTTAACTAAATATATCTATGTAGCTATATATATCTTTTAGAGCATACAAGCTCCTTTGTTTTGCAATTTATTTACTTTCCTTGCAATTTATTTATTACCTTGCAATTTATTTACTTTCAAGTTGTTTTGAGACTAGTCTTTCTAGTCTTAGACTTGTCCTCATCAAGTCAAAACAATTTTCTTTTTCTTTTGAGACTAGTCTATTCTTAGTCGCGGGATACCTTGATGAAGCTAAGGTTCCAATACTTGATTTATTTCTTTACTAGCTTATTTCTTTAATTATTACGTTTTTCTTATGTTTTCATAATTTTATGATTCATATTCATAATCATACATGAACATATTGATTTTGTTTCAACAAGATAAATGAGGAAAAGTTTTCTTAAAATAGAAATTCTTCTCTAAAAATAAAAGTAGGAAGTAATCTTTCATAAAAACTTAGGAATTTATCTTAACAAACTTTTTAAAGAAATCTAGATGAGTTCATAAGAATTTTTGCAATACATACATAACATGGAAAGAAATTCTTGAGTAAACGAAAGTTTTACTAAACTCCACTTTTTCATCAATACTAGTTTAATAAACACCAAGAAATTCCTTTCATAAAAATAGAATGATCTTAAGAAATAATGAAATTATTTCTATAAATATAGAATTGTTATTACTTTCAAAAAGTATTAGAAACTAAGCTTAGAAAATAAAAATCATTCTTTGGAAATTTAAAAAGACTAAGGAAATGAAATTAAGGAAAAGAAAATACTCATTTAAAATAACTTGAGATATTCTGTAAAGACCCGTTCCTCTAAATCCTGAGACTTAGAGTACCAAGTTCCCAACCACATATAACGTTTTCATATTATATGTAAGGTTGTCCTAAAACTAACAGTTTATGAAAATTGTTTGATCAAAACCACTATAACTTTATAAAGAACTTTTAAACAAAACAAGATTGCTAACAAAAGCAATCTATACATAAATTTACATCATATAATCACTGTTTAGTGTCAATACAAGACACTACAAAAAATCACATGTTTGCTTAAACAAAAGAACCCTAGAGGATCTTAAGGTCTTTACAACAAATAGGCTTAACTAACAAGCCTTCTATACATAACTTTTTCTTTAGCAAAAATTCTTCCCAAAAGTCCAGGGTGATCGAATCCTATTCGTCCCACTCATCTAGAAATCTCTTGAAATCGGACCCATAGCCCAAATCATCATAAAACTCGTCTCCAATACCTGCAAAGCAGCAAAAGTGAGCCAGAGGCCCAGTACACAATAACAAATGTAAAAACAAATCATCAAGTCAATGTAATGCATCATTAGACAGGTGATTATCTTTATTACACTTCTTTCACAAATCAACAAGAGGGTATTCAAACCCCGGTCACGCTTCGGGAATTCAGGGATCCTGAGTAACATCAGCTGTTCAGGGGGTTGATATAAGCAGTCCGAATACTTATGTCTCCTATATCTATTTCACGAAGATAATAGCTTCATTTAGGGTTTAAAAGCCGTTGCCCGACTCTACTTAAACTCAGTCCACAACATGAGCCTAGTTCACAAGTTCCCATAAACTTCGAACCAAATCATGGTATTTCCCCCTAAGTTTAAGCAAACGTCACACAGATACTATTCCCCCTATCGGCTACCCACTTAACCAAAAAGAATCACTATTGCATCATAGCGTACCATTGCATCATGGTAAAGTCATTGCATCATGACTTGGTTAAGCGCTTAACTAACATGTCATTGCATCATGACAAGTTTGTTGCTCCTCGGACCAGATTAAACAGCGTAATAGACATCCAATTCATTCAAATATTAAGTCAAATCAATTTAAATCAGATTAGGAATGCCTATTCCTAGCAATCATTAGACAAGTTATTGCATACCTGAACCCATTAGTATATAACTAGGATCTCTCGGTGAAGAACTAACCGAAGAATCCTTAACTGAAATAGGAATATCACAATAATCAATAATTCAATAAATATAGATTTCATTCTCACAAATATACATACATATTATATCTATATATCACAAATAAATCAAAGAAATTCAAATAATTGAATACAAAGTCATAAATAAGCATTTAATCATTCTATTATATTCTAAATCGTTTAATAAATACTTAATTGCTCAAATAACAAACTTTGGAAAATTTTAGAAAATTTTTTTTAAAATTCAAAAGCGCAGGGGATACGCCAGCACTCAAAGCCAGCGGTTTTGAGCCGGTGTTCATCACTATGAAAAACAACGCTGCCAACGCTGGCAGTGCTCAAGGGTACGCCGGCTGCCTTTCATCCTATGCCGGTGGCTTTGAGCCGGTGTAGAATGCAAAACCTAAAATTTTTTTCAAAACATCCAGAGAGGTGCAAGATGTCCGCTTACCCAGATACGCGGGCAGCTTTAACATATACGCCGGCGGCTTTGATTCCCAGCAGCCAGCATACAATATGAATGAATGAACGCCGACTAACTTTTCTAGTGAAAGCAGGCGGCATTCGGTCGGCCTTAAGAAATTTGATTCTGTGAGCTTCCAACACCGCCTGTAAGCCAGCGGCGTAGAATTCCCAGATGCCGGCATACGTTTAAAAACAGGCCTATACAACAGAATACAAATCCCCTGTTTTTCCACTTCGAAAATTCTATCCTATTACACTTTAAAACCTTCCTCAACTACATTTTCAACTTCATATACACACTCCTATCTACACTACTCAAACTTAGCAACTCAAAACATGAAATCAACGAATTTAAACACTTCCAATTCCACTTCCATCCATTCTCAACTTTCCTACACAAACCATCTTCATATCACTTCTACAATACATGCACAAACTCACACACTCACAAAACACATTCCTAGCTCATCTCAATACATGAACAAGCAATTTAGATAACCTTAAACTCATTTCATTTAAAAGCTCATATAACCACAACAAGAAAGGAAAACGAAATAACAATCATAATTGAATCAACTCACATGTAAATGCCTTGCCTTGGAAAGAACTTTGATTTTTAAAGCTTGCTATTGATCTTAACTTGAACTTGGAATTTGGATTGAAAGAAGAAGAAGAAAAGAAAGAAAGAAAAGCAAAATTCGTATAGAAAAATAGGGCTGCAAAAAGGGAGTTCAATTAAGCATAATTATGCCTTAAACATATTCCAAATTTACCCTCTAAGGCATATGCAACTTTAATTTGCATTTTGGGTGCATTTGAGTCTCATTTGGGGCTTTATTTAGGCATAAATGCTAACTTAACTAAGGAAATAAAATTCTATCACTAATCTTGTGAAAACCAAGGTTGATTTTATAAATCTAACTTAACTAACACCTTAATGTATAAAAGACATAATTAATAATTTTACTACACACACACATTAATACATATAAAACAAAGGTATTAATTTCAATATATATATACAAAATAATACATTTTAGACTACTAGCAACACAACCATCATAATCATCATGTTTATTCAATTCAATACTTAAGATGAATAAATAAACACATGGAATTTAAATAGACTTTGAACCTAAATCATTTCATTTTCTCTAGCAAAATAAGAGGAATTTTCAAAAGTTTCACTTTTTCTTTAGAAAACTTTACTTTTACCAAAAATTCGTGGTTTGAGACAACTTCATTAATTTCATACATTTGATATGAGTCAATAAATATATGCAAATACATTTCAAAGGTTTTACAAACTATTATAATATCTATCTCTTTGATATGAGTTTTTGTTAAAAGAAGGATTACAAGTTTTGTGAAATTCGTGGTGAATCTAATCATCACTATTTTGAAACTAAAATGCCTTAGTTTGATGAAAATAGTTTTAGAATAGATAGATCTTTTCGATTAGGTAGAAAATGGTATATAATATATGAAATTCCGAGTTAAAATGAGCAAGTTATGATCATTTTAAGTTGGAAATTCCTCCAATCCGATTTTACCACGAATTCAAGATAGATTTAGAATTTTCAAAAATAGAAATTCTATGAAAGACTCATTTTGGGTATTTCATCTTGTCTAGGTGAAGAAGGAACCGATATCGCTTTTCCGGAAGACTACTTCGACTAGGAGCAATCGTCATGGAGTGAGTTAATCCCTTACTAGTTACATTTCCTTTGTTATGCTTGTAAGTAGTAGTACTAGAAAATAAGGAAAAGATAAATGAACAAATATTGTGTGACTTGGATTCATGACTGGTTGAATAAAAGTTAAGAATATCGAAAGAGGAATTGAGGAATAATTTATGTCCTCTTGTATTGATATGATGAATATTGTTTGATCGCCTTTAACTTAAAATTAACATTATTTGGTTAAACCTATATTGAAAATAATTCATGCATATCATATTTGTGAGTCACATTTATTTAACTACTATTTTTCGTATGGGGAAACGAGGAGTTGTAGTGGTGGCTAGTAGGAGCCAAAAAGTCTACAGAGCGAGTAGGAGCCAGTAAATCTGCAAATATTAATGGTCGTGTGGGCTCGTAACCACCCAACCCCTGACATGGAGGTCGTCGAAAAATCCATGCTACACATGGTTTCCAGTTAATCTTGTGTTAATTTGTTTGCTCATGTGATTGGTACATTCTCATATGATTACTTAAGTACTTGTTTGATATATGGAAATGTTTTATAGATGGGAATATTCTCACTAAGCTAGTTTTGCTTATACCCATATAGCTTTTTGTTACTGTATGATTACTATGGTTAGCACCAGGAGCCCCGTTTGCCAAGTATGAGTTAAAGCTACTAGGAGTTTTTGGGAGAAGTTATATGTATTTAGTTTTGAACATAAACTTCTAAGAAAAATCTCTATAGTAGACTCATGGTATATTTATGTATATTTGATGATGTCTTCGTTAAGTAAGACTATTCAGAACAGGGGAATGCCCCCAAGAAGTTGTAAGAGATTATTATCCAAATGAATATCACATGTTTATTTATATAAGTGCTTGTATGCTTTTATTATCTGCTTAACTATAATACCCCTGTGAGTCTCCTACTATCTTGGAAGCACGCCTTACATGTGATATCGAAGCTTCTACATGACTAAAGTTGTCATTCATTAGCTTTAATATTATATGCGGTGGACTGCCACGTTTAGGGTACCCTTGAGGCGTGACACATTAACACACATAGAACAACAGCAACAACAACTCCAAAATTTCATTCCAAACAAACCATCAAACAATCAAACATTCAAACACCAACACCACCTCCATTAAAGCTTAACTACAAGCTTGGAAAAGGAGAACAATGTAAGTTAATGTGTTATAAGTTAGTTCTTTGATAAAACAACATCCTAAACCGAGTTCTGGAAATCGTAGGATCAAAACCAACCCAAGAACGAAGCCTAAAACACCCATATAAAGCTTCCACAAGGTAAATTCGAAAAACCCTAGTTACACCATTTAATTTCGAAAATCATGGATTATGTGCATATTATTGTGTGATGAGTTGATATATGTCTATATATAACATGTAGAAACATTTAGAAAGACTTTAGAAATGATTTTAATGTATAAAATGGAAGAAAATTGGATCAACCCGACGAAAAAGATGAATAGTGCTCGTTTTCCAGAAGAACAAGGGAGGAACACGGGCGTGGATCTCCCCGTGTACCTCTCGGTGTGGAATTCATTGCCGTATGAATTCCAAAGAAACACAGCTAGGACACGACTGTGTACCAAATCGTGTTCCTCTCGGCCACATATAAAATTAAAAAAAATAAATTAATTTAAATTATGAAAATTTGATTTAAGTTCCATAATAATATTATTATTATTATTATATTATTGTTGTTGTTGTTGTTGTTATTGTTGTCGTTGTCGTTGTCGTTGTCGTTGTTGTTGTTAAATGATATCAATATTAACATTATTATTATTATCAATAATGATATTATTATTAATTTATTATTAGTGATATTATTATTATTAATCAAATTATTATTATTATTACTATCATCATCATCATCATCACTAATGAATATCATTATCATTATCTTATCATCAATAATATTATTATGAATATTACTATTTATGATATTACCACTATTATGATTATTAGTAGTATTATTAATATTATGATGTGTATTACTATTATCGTTGTCATTAGATTACTACTATTTTAATAAATTTTTATGAAAATAATATTAGTATTACTAACATATTACTTTATAATTATCATTATTATTACTAATATTATTATCATTATTGTTAATATTAATATACATTATAAATGAAAATAAAGTATAATAATTGTGAAATTCTTATTTTAAACATAAGAATGGAAATTTAAATAAGCTATATTTTTTACTAATGTGATATCTATACATAACAAGAAAATTATTTGAAGTAGACCAAGAGAAGCATGATGACACTAAACAATAGTAAATAAATACTAGTTACTCTAATGGGTCAGATAAGGAGGGATATAAAAATAGCAATAATAATAACTATAAAAATATAAGCTCACTAAACATCAATTTTTGAATACCCGATAAATGTATATAAATATCAAACAAGACCAAGACAAGAAAAATGAAAATAAATATTAAATAATAATTGATTATTATAGAATCATTAAAGGACCAATATAGTAATAGAAAGAAAACTCAATATCAAAATAAGACACTTAAACACTCATAGGAATTTAATTATATAGTTTATATGATATTGATGAATATATTATTCATCTCAATAGGTGATCTTGATACTTGCGAGGATTTTCACGTTGATTACTACGACTAGCCAGTATGAGCAGGTGAGTAACTCAGTCTTATTATATTGTATGTGCTTGTAGCTTAGCTAACCTTTAATAAAAAGCTAATAAACTTATGTTTGCTGGATGGAATATTGATCGCCAAGTTACTCTAATGATAATTGTAAACCCCCGAAAATTTCATAATTCTTAAAAATAATCTTAGAAGCCTAATATCAAAAATTTAAATCCCAAAAATCGACTCAAGATAAGAACCAAATTCTAGACAGTCAAAACACCGAAAACAAAACCCTAAAAAAAAAAAAAAATCAAGTTAAAACTTAATTCCAAATAAGATCAAAAATGAGTTTTCTCAATCTTGAGAAAACGAGAACCCTTGAACAAAATATAAAGTCCAACTACCGGTTTAATCAACGTCCGAACGCCAATCAAATCATCTACCGATTCCTAAAATGCAAATCAAAACGACATATCAACAAAATGATAAGATCTTAAATCCTTTAGTAAATTTTAGAATCACAATTTTCAATTTTCACAAAAGTCAAACTGAGTCAACTTATAACTCTAGACTCGCTTAAACGATTTCGAGAACTAAAAACTATTAAATAATCACAAATAAAATAAGATAAACCATAGATGTCGAGCTAAAAATATAAAACGATCAAAACTCAAAATTGTACGATCTTACGAATATCTCAACAAAACCAGAAGTTAAACCGGAAACCCTAAAGTCAACAAAGCCCATAAAGAACCCTAGTGTTTAAGATCCGGCAATCCCGCGTTTTCAAACCCTACAAAACGAAATTAAGCCAATAGCTTAAAATAGTTTGTAACAATATAGGGTAACATAAAAATATCATATTCGCAAATTTTGAGTGTCCTTCGGACTCAAACGAGATCAGTTCTCGAAAAGAGTGTCCTAGAGCTTGGAATATTAAAAATATTCCGTTTATACCAATAGACTCATAAAAATATAAGGATTCCAAAAATATCAGTTTTAGAATTTTTTGGTAGCTAAAAATTACAGATATAGTTTGATTACGCGTATTTTTATTACTACCGGTACTTTAATTGTCTAGTCTACTATTTATAGTACTTTTCTACTATTCATTACTATTTCACTATCTCTACTTTTTCTTACACCTATTTCTTACTACCTACATACCTATTTTCTTACTTTTTATATTTCTAATACATCTTATATATAATCATACCTTACATATTAATTATTTTTCTTACAAAATTCACTCAAAAATCAACTCACTCCCCCTCTAACCCCTATGGCCGGCGCCTCTCTCTCTTCCAACAATTTTTTTTCTTTTTCAATTTATTTAATTACATCAAAAATTCACTCCAAAAATTCTATAAATACTCCCTTTCTCTTTCATTCTTTCACACAATTCATTTCACTACCAAAACTCTCTCAAAATTTTCCACAAATCTTCTCTTCAAGAATTCTCTCTACCAAAACTTCTTAAACCAATTCTACAAAAACCATTCCTTATACTAAATATCTAAATCACTACTTCCATAATACCATTTCATCTACCATCTTCATACCACTACACACTTTAGGTAAATATTTCTTCCAACTATTATTCCATGTCATGTAACTTAAATGATATGGTGTTGTTTGAACAAATATGAGTAGTAAAAGCAACAACATGTTCATGTTTTGTTCTTGTACATAAGCTTTATTTTATTATGTTGTTATTATTATTGTTATTATTTGCTTCTAATCTAACTTATATATAAAATTATATTATGTATTATATTTATTTAGAGCATATAAGCTCATTTGTTATTTATTTACTTTCAAGTTATGCATTTATTTTTTCATATTGTTATTAAGATTAGTCTTTCTAGTCTTAGACTTGTCCATATCAAGTCAAACACAACCTTTTGTTTATTTTCTTTAATCTTTCGGGACTAGTCCATTCTTAGTCCCAGGGTGCCTTGATAAAGCTGAGGCTGCAATACTTGACCGGGATACCTTGATGAAGCTAAGGTTCCCAATACTTGATATTTTATTTTCTTGCTTATTATTTGTTTCTAGTATTTACTTATTATTTTATATGCTCATGCTACTTGCATCTACATAATGTTAATGTCTCAACTAATCTAAAAGTAGAATTTCATTTTATTAAAGGAACTCAAAACTAGATTTTCGATTATGTAATTTATCATAAAATCATGGAGTTATTATCAAAACATAAAAATAGAGTTTTTTCAATGTTTTCATAAATAAATTACCAAGGAAACAAGAAATAAATATTTTCTTGTATATTATGGTAACCTAAGTTTTAGTAAAATGGTTTGTTAATATTAAAAGCTTTATAAAAGCTTAAGATTTAAACTCTTTTAACTTCATAGCAAAACTAAGGAAACAAACTGGTTTTCAAAATTAAGATGAATTCAATCCATAAAGTTAAAACCCACTTAGGAAAACAATGATTTTCAAGTTCCTAAAAGAGAAACTATTTTCAAAGAATATAAATAAAAATTAGAAACAAATGATTTTATCAAATAAAGATGACTCTTTTCAAAAGAAATAAAAGAACAAGTTTTAAAAAGCAAAAACTTATATTTTAGAAATAAATATAAGAAGACAAGATTCATTTTCTAAAACCATCCTAAAATACAAAATTATAAAAAAAAAGGTTTTCAACAACCTAATATACTCTTTGATAAAATTGATCTTTTATCACTAGAAGTGAAATTTATGAAATACTAAGGTTAAAGGAAAATTTACTTGTTTTGGAAAAAGAAATGAAGGAAATAAAATAAGAATATATTCATTTATAATGAAAATATAAAGTTTCTTTCAAATACTTGAAAAGGAACTTATCAAGATAAGTTTTAACACTTTAAAAAGAATTGTTTTATGAAATAAATTATTGAGACACTACCATTAGAAATTTTGCATATAAAGCGAGCTTATCTATATACTCAAAGTATTTATAAATATATGTTCATATTTATATATGTTGTTACAAAAAGGATTTTCTTTAAAATAAAGTTGAGTTAGAAAACGGATTTGCAAAAGTTTGGTAATTTTCGTTTTAAATTTGTACCCAATGTTTTCGGAACCCAAATGACCTTATGTGACAAAGATAACCTTAGAAATGAATAGATCTTTTCGAATAGGTAGAAAACGGTATATTATATGCAAAATTCCGAGTTAAAATGAGCAAGTTATCGCCATTTTAAGTTGGAATTTTCTCTTATACGATTTTAGGAAAAATTTAGAATCTCCAAGAGTAGATAATTCATGAAAGACTTATCCTGGGTATTTCTTTTGCCCAGGTGACGAAAGATACGAGATTACCCTACCCGAGGATTAGTACGACTAAGAAGATCGCGAAATAGACGAGTGAGTTATTCCTTTTACTAAGTGAAATTTCCTTGTTTTGTGCTTGTAATTAGTAGTACTAGCAATTAAGAAAAAGATAAAATGGATAATTATTGTGTGACTTGGTATTATGAATGATTGAATACAAGTTAAGAATATCGGAAGTTGGTTTGATAAATAAACTGTGATTCTTGTTTTGATATGATGAAAATTGTATTGATCACCTCTAACTTGAACTAAACATTTATAGTGAGAATTATATTGAAATCAATTCATGCATATCATTCACATGAGTTACATTTGTTCACTACTATTCTTTGTGTGGAAAAACAAGGAAATGGTAGTGGTGGATGGTAGGAGCCGGAAAGTCTACACGATGGCTAGTAGGAGCCAGAAAGTCTACAGGACGAGCAGAAGCCGATAAATCTGTGGATATTGATGGTCGTATGGGCTGTAACCTCCCAACCCTTGTTATAGAAGGCGTTAAATCCATGCTATACTTGATTTCCGGTTAATCATGTGTATCTTGCTTGTTCATATGATTTGTGCATTTTCATATGTTTTATTAAATACTTGTATGAATTATGGAAATGTCTTATAGATGGAAATATCTCACTAAGCTAGTTGTAGCTTATACCCCTATAGATTTTGTTGAAACAGGTATATCCGTGGCTTAAATTGAGGATCATGACATCAAGGAAGTCATGGAAGGATGATTAAGCTTTTATGAAGGAAATGGAATCATAAGATGAAGTAATTTTTAAGGTTCTTTATAAGTAATGACCTATATGATTAGTGATGTATATTTATTTGAAGATAATAGAGGTATATGCCCCTAAGAATTGAAATGTAATATGTATGTTTTATGATAAGTATTCTCTTTGCCTTGTTACTTATTTATTATCAATATAAATTGCGCTACTCCAATGCGTTCCGTTGGTTGTGATGTACGCCTTGTACATGATATGGAAGCCTTTGCGTGACTAAGGTAGTCATTCCTAGGCTTTAGTATTGTGTACGGTGGACTGCCACGTTTAGGGTATCCTTCGGGGCGTGACAATAATAATAACAGAATCCTATATGACTATATTGCTTGTATAACATGTTACATGTCTGTGTAATGAACCTTATTAAAAACTACTAGTACCATAAAGGAAATGAACATGCATTGCATGTTTTGCATAAACAGCATTTGAGTAAGTTGTAACCTACTACGTGTTAGTGTTTTGGATCTCTGATAATACTTGATTTATCTAGGCAAGGAAGCTATTAATTAATCGCAAGATTACTTTTGTTCTGTTGATACCATAGGAACTAAATGGTAAACGAAGGATGCCGCTTATGGTATTGCTTGAAATAACTAGCACTTGGTGGAGTTTCTAAAACTAAAACATGAAATGAGTGTTGAAGACATGATAAATGCAAAGTGATAATTAAAGTGAATATTGTTGTTTTCCTGTATGCTTAGTTTCTCCTGGGTAGGTAAGCCATAGTATTGTGTTCCTTCAACCCCGATGAAAGGGCGTAAATCTTCATCCTGCTTTGGATTTTGGGTTATTTAGGCTTGTATTCATATATATGCTTGATTGATGCATTTCATATGATTGTTAATAAACTTGTTTGATATGTGGGAAGTTATGGCTATTCACTGAGCCTGTAGTTTCGCTCATACTTCAACAGTCCTTTCAGGTTTAGACTTAAGCCATGGCTGGTCACTTCCAGGAGTTTAGCTCCGATAAGAACTTCAAGACTGAAAGTTCATGGAAGATTATGGGATAAGTTCTTTTTTTTTCTTAATTTTAGTCTAAGCTAGTTAGTACTTAAATTATTAATTATGTGTTTAGAGACTTTTAGAAAGATATTATGGTTGTAATGTTATATTCAAGCACTGGAATGATTGTTATTTACTAATTTAAGACTTATATGCATTTTTCATTTCTTATCAAAGCAACTAAAAGATTTTTTTTTTTGAAAACATGTCATACTCTGAAGTTAAACCAGTGATAGTAATCAAGTGTAGCTTGTTTACTACTATTAGGGTACCCTTGAGGGGTGACAACAAGTGTATGATAGTAGTGGTTAACATAACCGGTATAATATGTATGTGGCGATTAGTAGTCAGTAAGAACTACATAAATTGATAGCGAGTAGGAGCCAATAAAAGCTACATGATTATGATGGTAAATAGTAGCTAGTAAGAACTATAAAAATGATCTTTAAGAAGTGTTGGTTGTAATTGGCCGAATACTTAACCCCGAATGAATGGTGTAAATTCATTCAACATATGGTTCTCAGAAAATAATATGTCTTGTGTCTCAGTATTTGTTGTATTTCATTTCTTGTATAATAACAGTTTCTTTAGTATGTAAATCGGGAATGTTCTCACTAAGCTCATAAAGCTTACACCCTACAAATTTTTGTATACGCAGGACCATCTGTTCTTATACTCGAAGTCTCACCATATCCGTGTAAGTCTTCTTTTTGGGGGAAATCTACTCGAAGATTAGAATAAAATTCCTTTAAAATCTTTTAATAAAGTATTTAAGTTATTTGTAAAGACTTAGTAATTTTTATATGATCCTTGGAGATTAGCGGGACAATGCCCCTAAGACTTATGCAATATACTATTCTTTGTTGTTATAAGTTAATTTTATTTTTAGATTCTTGTATGTTCATTATTACTCACTTAAACCACACTTCGCAATGGCATCTCCTATTACCATGTTGTATCCCTTATATATAATATCGAGACCTTCGCATGACTAAGATAGTCATTCTTAGGTCTTGAAATTGTATGTGGCAGATTACCACGTTTAGGGTACCTTTCTGGACGTGACAAGTTGGTTAAGTGAGCTTAAAATCAGTTTAAAAACCTGCCTATAATTCCGCTTATGCATGCCTCTGTGTGTGTTTTTTCAACACTTACAATAGATGGTTGAACTTGGAGGGCTAGTTGGTGGTCTGTCTAGGCTTGGTCTTGGTCTCTGTTGCATTTGCTTTGAAATTCACTTTCAATATGTTCACTAGTCAGATTCAAATTACTTATGTATGCACATGCCAAATTGACTCTCAGTTTCAGAATTTATAGTAGAAATTTAACAAATCAAACTTGTGTCAAGGAAAGTACTACTTTTGCCTAAAAATTGATCTTTTTTTATTACTCATGCAAGTTTGATCCAGAACATGCAATTCACCCAATCATGATAGAATTTCACATTAAAAGTGCTGGTATATGCATGGAAATTGGGTATAATTGAAAGATAAATTTGAAAAAAACACGTTTATCAAGGGTTTTAAGAGACTTATTATAGAAAGAAAGAATAGGTAGGTTAAAGATGAGGATGGTTAGTATTATCTCTTTATTGAGAGTGACTAAATTGCCATTTTATTGTTTAATAAGCGACACTCCCTTACCTCTCATTATAAAACTTTTTATTTATATTACAGTTCTTTCCTTTTACTATATTCTTCTCTATACTTTTTTATGGAATATTACTAGCTAAAATAAGGTGAAGCTATTGGACAAACAACAGTATTCACGAAGAAACATTGTAGATTTATTGTTACAAATTAAAATGAGATAATGTAAAAAGAAAGAAAGAATGAGTGAAAAAAGAATTAAAAGTTCCCATAGATATATCCTAACCATTCAACAATTCAAAAACATAAGTAATACATATTTTTTCCTTTTTTACTGGACATGATAGTGTATTCTGGGATAACAGATTTTACTATCATGTTTTTAAAAGGATAAATAATATCTATCTCTCATCAAAGTGAATATTTGCTATCACATTACTATTTCGATGAATAATAATGTATTACATGTTATTCAATATTACCTATAAAAATATAAAATAATTAAAATTAAATTAATAACACGTAACATATTATTATTTATTGAAAACAATAATAACAAGAAATTTGATGCAGCAAACTTCAATATCGGTGCTTCCTTTCCTTGTATCAGCAGCTTGGGAGTTTACATTATGAGCTATCTAGTTTATCTAGAAATGTCGTTAACAAATATCATTTGGAAACGTTACTTACTTTTCTTAGTTTACTTTTCCACTTTAAATGAACGGCTATATATTTGGTTACTTAATTGAAACGTTACTTTCCATATTCCTCCTTTTGGCTTTAACTCTACCTGCTAGTTATTTATTTATTTACAATTTTGGAGGACTTCAATTATTGAAGTTAAACAATAAATGAAAATCAACAATGGAAACATGTGTATGTGATCTCACCACAACACCATGACATGCTAATACAGACAAATGTATTGTTGTTGCTGAATGCTGATATATAAATGATTACACTCATCTGGATAAGATAAGGTAAATAATTAAAGTGCAAGCTCATTGTGGGCCTATCAATCCCACCCTTTGGACTTATCATAAGATGTATGTCGCATTTGTTGTCGGGTCTTCGACCTGTGAGCCTTACCCACTGTATTTAATGCCGACCTCAGGGATGTTGGCATTCGCATGACAATATTCTCTCCAGGGAGGCTACGAAGCAATATGGTTTCGCATTGAGTTTAGAATCCTGAGCAGATATGGAAAATGATTCAAAGCAAAAGAATTTAAAGATTTGGTGCTAAACTCATGTTAACGTTCTTTAGGATGTCTGTTAAAGTTTATAACACATTTGTAAAACACCATGACATTAAAACTCATACTTCCAAGAACTCCTTGTAAGTTTCAAATATCTATATATCTGGTTTAGGAAGGAGTGCCATGCTAAAATATTCATTTTATGTGGTAGAATACTTATATTTATTTGAGAGAATATTAAATTTGATATATAAATTTCAACCATTCTTTAGTTAATTAGGAGAACTTTTAAAATATTGATTTTACTATTAAATTTAACTTTTTAAGCCTTATCAATCTCGATTCACATTTACATGTCTACATGGATTTTTTCGTGACCAATTAGAGCACAAGAAAGGTAAATCAAAGGAGGGGGAAAAAAGGTAGAAATGAAAATGGGTATAGATTGTCAATGGAATTATAAGGAAATATAAGCTTGGAGCAAATATGTTGAAATGGATAGTTTTGGTTGAAGGATCTCATTTTTTTAAGGATAATATTGTATTAGGTCGTTGAAATTTGATCCATTAATTCATTTTTTTTTTCTTAATTTAAGTTTACCGTTTTTAATATCCAATTCCACTTTTCAAACTTAACACTACCACCCATATTAACACATGTTAAAATTATGGCAAGCTTAAACTTGACTCGAATGAAGAATTTGGAGCTTGAGCTTGAACTAGACTCAAATTAGTACTTGATAAGCTCGAGCTCAACTTTGTTAGATTCAATTATCCCAATAAAAATTAATTAGACTAAAAGACAGCTGGAATTCATGAATAAAAATGGTTTTTAATTGACTTGATGTTAAATATAAATGTGAAACATTAAATATGAAGAAAAAAAAAAATAAAACATGAAAATGGGCTTTAAAAATGGGAAAAACACAAAAATTATAAATTTTTTATAAAAAAAATTATAAGAAACTCGAATAGGTTTGCAAGCCACTCGAATCGAGTATTTTGAAACTCGAACCAACAATTACTCAAGTCACTCAAACTCGACAGCTACTCAAGTTATTTGAACTCAAGCTCGGCTTGGTTGTAATCTAGTTGAATTTAAGTTATCACCAAATCGAACTCGAGTAGTTTGTGAGTTGTCTTAACTCACTTACAACCTTAATTAGAATTATAATTGTTAAAAAAATCATATATTCTAAGTGGAATTTTTTTTCATCAAAATAATTACTAGAACAGGTAGCTATATATAATTGGTTAGACAAAAACAATTGAAAAAATAACTCAATATAAAGTTAATATAGAAATAGTAAATAATCTCAGAAAGTCTAATTATATATTAAAATAAACAATTTAAGTTAAATTAAATAATTGAAGAAGGTTCAAGAACCAAGTGAGACATTATCCCATTTCTGGAAAATAAATTAGGGCATATGTCGTTTGCAAACCAAATTTTCTTTTTTAAAAATTCCTTTTCATCTTTTTAATTTTTTATATTATATGAATATAGTATTGATTTGGCAATGTATCTTGAAATGAAAGATGCAGCTTATAGGTATGATGGTGTTAAAAGAAGTATTAAAGTTAGGTTGTCTAATCTATGTTAGCAAATACACAATTGGCATTATGAAAGTAGTAAAAATAATTATAAAAATTTTGCTTGAGTATTAAATTTATTGTTTCAAAATTAGGTATAAAATTGATTTTTTTTTTTATTTGGGCATCAAATTTAATATTTACCCAATAAAAAATGACACATTTCATCTACTAGTTAATAGAAAGTGCACATTGCATGTTGTACATTACTGTATTTATTATAGATGACATACATTAAAAATACTTTACCACATATAATAAATATGATACTACAATAGTGATGAGAACGTGGCTCGTAGATCAAGAATAGACCCACTTGTGATGCCACCTAGACCTGCTTCAAGGACTCGGGCTAAGCGATTCAAATATCATCAAGACAAACTTGGGGCAAAGCTAGACTTTACACCGTCGGCCTATGATTGAAGATGGCTTAGAAAACGTCAAATTCAAATGGCTTATGTTGGATTACTCAATGTCGCCAGCCTTGAAGCTTACGCCACCGGCGTAGGGAATTAAGCTGTCGGCCTTTATGCCGACATAGACTAGAAGTTGCTCTCGGATTTTAATTCCAATTTAAGGCTGCTAGCTTTTATTGTGTAAGGGTTTTTTTTTTTATTATTTGTCTTTTGGTTTTCCTTCATATGGTTCTATAAACTCCTTTGGGTTGTATGAACAAAATCAGAATACATTTTATGAAAATTGAGAGAATTTCTCTTTGGTTCTTGACAGAATAACTCTAAACTTATCGGACCTGATCCGTGGTTCGCTTCCGACTTATCAATCAAAATTTCCATCTTTTGATTGTGGCATCTTCGCTTTATCCCAAGGTTCTTGTCTCTTTATAGACAATGGGTCAAGATCTCCATACAAACACAGACGGTCTTAGAATTGAAATCAAACAGATTGATATCGAGTTTCAACGATAGATTAGCGTGGTTCATATCAGTTTGGTATCAGAGCACAAGATTTCTAAGAATCCATATCCAGTTCGATGAGAGGTAACTCAAGTCGTTCATATCCTACTTATATCTTTGTTTTTTAAAAAAAAAGGAAGAAGAAAAGAAGAAGAGGAAAAAAATTGAGGTTTGTCGCTTATAAATCTAGTTAGATTTTAGGATAGAAGTTTCCAAGCATATTGGTGTTGGATCTCAAGGCAAGTCGCTTGTAGTTTGCATCAATTTGGCGATTCAAGGACGAAACTTTTTCGAGAAAAAGGAATGATGTTTCCAAGCATATTGATGTTGGGTCTCAAGGTAGGTCGCTTGTGGTTCACATCAGTTTTAAGATTCGAGAACGAATATTTTTCGAGAAGGAAGGAATGATGAAGATCGGATCGTGTCAACACAATATATATACATATCATATTTAAGTTTATGTCTTTTGAGGATATTTATTATATTTATTAGGGATATTTAAGTTTTTATGTCTTTTTGGATTTCTTTTTTTATGTCTTTTCATATTTCATTGTTTATTTGTCAAGTTTGTCTTTACATATTTCTAGGAGTCATTAATAGGTTATTTATTGTCAAGTTTGTCTTTACATATCCCTAGGAGTAATTACTAGGTTATTTTTCCTTATTTATTATAGCTTAGTTTTTAGGCTAATTAAAAGCCTATATAAACCTATGGGATATAACATATATGACATATCTTTGATAATAAAATATGAGAGTTTCTTCTGTTTGAGTTCTAGAAAGAACTTATTTATGAACTTATTGGGAGTTTCTCGTGGCGTTCAACCCTTTTGACTTATCAATCGGTTTGCCATCACCGATTATGGCGTCTACGACTATACCAAGGTTCTTGCCTCCATATAGGCAACAGGTTACGGTTTCCACCAGTTTTCTTAGACGATCTAGGGATTTTGTTTCCGGATCTCTATAGCAGGTCTCGTTCAAAGGTTGACGTGGTTCCTATTACATCAAATAATATGTTAGTAATTTTTTTATAGATTTTTTTTAAAATAGCAGTAAATATGAGTATCACCCTAGTTCTTATAATATGATGTCATTTGTGGTATTTTATAATCCAAAGCTATATCCTAATTAATCTAAATATGTTAAATTGATAATTATTACCTTGTGGTGTGTTTTAATTGGTGAAAATTTCTATCGAAACCAATAGAAGTAAATAATGTTTAGACAATGTGGTGCAATTGATCTAAAAAATTTTGAATTGAGTAATAGAGGTAACACCTCAAAAGTTAGGTGAATTTAACATTCGGATTTTATTCAAAAGCAAAATAGGTCAGTATACTTGGCGTCCTTTTTGTAGCGACCCTATAAGGGGGCCTAGTAGGATTTTCCTGAATCACCATATCACGTGTGCACCCACAACATAAGGATCGCCTTGCAAGTCAGAGTTTACAAAACTCTAATTAATTATCCTCTCATTGGTTTTACATATAGAGATTTATTATGAAAATAATTTATTGGATATCGAAACTTCCACAGATCTCAAAACCGCAGAGAATCGTATATCCTACCAAATGATAAGATAAGGTAAAATTAGGTTTAACACAAAATATCAACTAGGTTTAAGTTAAGAAAAAGACTATATTTTCATGTTTATTCTCTCAACTAGGTTTAACCTATCAAATTCTCAATCTTCTATCAGTCTTGTATAACTTGATCTTTGTCACGCTTTGCACTCATATCCTATCCCATCCATGTGTTCAACTTACCTGTAAAAGCAAACTGTTGGGGAGTCAGCTACAACAACTAGCTGAGTAAAGTATACCCTCGCTTCATACCATTCAAGCAAAAGCAAACAAGTTATTAAACAAGCATATGCAATGTAGACAAGCAAATGAAAAATATATATGGCCAACCAGTAACCATATATATATATTCGGATTTACGCCCTTCGAATCCGGGGCTGGGGTACATCATACATCAGCACTGGACCGCTAATACTTCGAGAATCAAATTTATTCAAGGAGTTTTTCATATATAGAAAGTAATATACATATAACTACATCCCATTGAAGCAAGATGTCCTTAACAATGACCCAGCGCGATCCTAGGAAATGGGCCATCTCCCCAGGATGACTTACTTTCCATTCCCTTAGAACAAGGCCCATGGTACACACTAGGCATATATCACTTCGGTCCTCCATGTTCACCGTCCTCACAGGACAGTGTGGCCCATCCAAGTCAAAGTGTAGTGGTGATGGCCTTCTACATGCAATCGTGAAATGTATGCTCAATTTTATGATTATTGCGCCAATAGTTATTAAGTCCATTTATTTGGTGATCATAGAATTATCAGACACTCAAAGATCAAAATGATTAAACAACACTCAATACTTAATATTCAAAATAATGTATAGTATTTTCAACACGGATAACAAACACTAGCAATCATAAGCATAAACTTCACAACCCCATACATGAATCATTTAATTTATATTAACAAAATATCATAATCTAAACCTACAAGCATAAGCAGATAGGAAGGTCATTGGAATATACTCGCTTATCTATCCTTGTTCAATTGTCGTAGAAATCTATAAGAAAACTCAAAGATGGATCTATATCCCCTGAGAATCGAGATAACAGATACCCATTACTATACTCTTATTCATATAAAGAATCCTATTGTGTCTTTGTGTCTTAAACTTGAGTTTTAACATTTGTGGTCTGATTTTACTGTATACATAGTCATTCTAAAGCTTGTAGGGCTTGTATTTCCTAAATTAAGTTATAGAGTTGGTATAACTCATTCTTCCTAGAGAAAAGACCCAAAATGATTTTAAAATTGATTTTATTCGTGAAATCTATTGTACTCATTTTAACTTGGATTTTTAGCATATGAACAAGTGTTGGAAAGCTTATCGAGCATAGTTTTAATAATTGTAAGCTTAAACTGATCATTTTGTATATTTTTATTATGTTAATTTGGGGCTCGAAAGGCATCATAATGATGCCTAGGTTTCTTGTTTTGTACTCTTAATTCTCATTTTAAGTTCAATTCCTTGTTTTATGTTTATTTCATCAAGTGTTAGTGATTAAACTTAATTTAAGTACATTACTCAACTTTTTAGTTAAAGCATATATATTTACATTTATTTTCATTTTGCTTGTCTTGATCTTATTTTAAGTATGTAACTTTAGTTAATTTGATTATATCAGCTAATATTTCTATGATTTACAACAATCTACATTTTATATCCTATAAGTGTCGAATTTCATACTTAGGGTTTCAGGATTATTTCTTAAGTTCAATTTCTTAATCATAATTTCATATCGTTTTGATTTTGTAATGAATTACTCTGAGTTTTGTTTTAGAAATCTTATTCTTTTATATGTGCTGAAATCTTCATATGTCTATATAGGCTTGTTACTAAGTTCATCTACTAAATCCAAAGCTAAATTATCCTTAATCCATATATTACTTCAATCATATCAAGTTTATGTATCAAATCTTATTCCTATCTATGATCTGAATCTTATATTTGTATATAAGGTCATATATTGAAGTTTGATTACATATTCAATTTTCTTATTGATCGAATGATCAAATATGTTTCATTATCGAATTCAAGTAAATTGTTCTTAAGATTTCTTATAGGGATGAAACTTTTATTATAGGGTTCTAGGGTTTTCTAAACTTTTATTTCTCCCATTGGTTCCATTTTTACTCATGAATATACATTGTGTGTAATTTAAATTATTTAAGCTTGCCATAGAATAGCTCTATTCTTTTTAAATGTCGGAACTACTCTATAGGTTTATTTTACTTAATTCTAATTGTTTATTTAGTTAAGTTTTACTTCATAAAACATGATGAGTGTTTATATAATGATATTTATCCTAAGATTTAAATTGAACCAATATGATTATTAAATATGACTAATTATCTAAGTATTGTTAAAGAATATAAATCATCATGATTTCTTCTTTTCTAGATTTTGTGCAATATTATTTCCTTAAGGAATTTAGAGTAGGTGAGGTTAAATGTTTTTGGAAATGTTATATGTTGTTGTTTTATGATGAATAGGAAAAATACAATAGATTGGTTTCATGTTTTAGGGAGTTATAACATGTATAGGATGAATAATTCATCATACCAGACAGATATTGATGGGTACATGATTAAATTACTAACTAATCACAAACAAAATATTTTAAATTAGGTTTTAAGTCCTAGATTTTATAAGAGATAGTTTTGATTTGATTTCTAGTGTTTTATGTTTACACAATTAAATAATATTATGGTATTTGTCCACCCAATTAGGGTTTAGGATTTTAAAACCTAAAATTAGGTTTGGTATTGTATAAGTTAAGAATATTTTTGTTTTAGTATTTTCGATATTAAAATCTTAGTTTGAGTCTTATTTATGCAAATTAGACCTAATATCTAGTTTTAATGGGTATATCTCAAACTTAACGATTTATTTTTAAACCATCATTTGTTGATTGATATACTTTAAAGGTATGGTAATTCAATTCCAAATCAGCAATTATTGTCTTGGAACTATATTTGTCGAGATATTATTCGTTTTGGCAAATCACCACTCATTTCTTAGGAGGTCACCCATCCTAATGCCTGAACACACTTAACTTTTAGTGTTTTGAAAAGTTTCGAGTATTATACTAAAGATATCTCAATAGTTAAGGTTTTATATTTTTTTTACATTATTTTTGGGTTGGAAACTAAAATCTAAAGTTTATAGGATCGGATAGATCTAGGTTTTTCATCTACGCAATTAGAGTTTTCAAGTCTACTAGGGTAAAGTAGGGTTTAAATCTATACAGGATTAAAATATTATAACTTTCATGTTTGTAAAATCAGAATTTTAATTTGGGCTTTAGATTAGAAAATTTTGATCAGTTATTGATCCTATCAAGTATATTCCAATCCTAGTGATTTGCCTCTAAATTTCTATTTATTAATAAATAGACTCTAAAATTTAATTATCTAATACTATAATCAATTTTCTACCATCTAACGTTTTTATTTATCAGTTTATTATCCATTTGATAAGTGAAATATAATATCAACTAATCTAAATATATACTAGCATGACATAATTTTATATTATTATCATTGTATACACATGTAAATATGTGTATTTATAGTAAAAACTAATATAAAACTCATAACATTATGAAAGCTTGTACGTTCAGGATCATAATAGCAAAATTTTAGAGTAGTCAAAACCTTACCTTGTGTGATCTTGAATTGAAGAGCGTATCGCCATGATCACAACATCACTTCTGGAATTGGAATCGATTATCATATGCGAAAGATACAGACTTTTGAAGATCGAACGAGCTTCTTGATTCTCTTACCTCTCATTATAAATTCTTTTTTTTTTTTTCTTTTTTTTTATTGAAGTCTTTCGTAGAAGGCTTTTCTCTTTTTTTCTTTTTTTTTTTCCTATGCCTTCTTTACGAAGGCTTGATTAAGAGAGAGAGAGAAGAGAGTACGTGAGAATTTATAGAAAAAATTGGCTTAGGGAGCAAGTTTGATTTTTTTGGTCCTAATTAATATGTATGATAAATATTCATTCGATAATATTTTTAGATGAAAATTTACATACCTACTATATTAAATACTTTGTATACTATGGTATACTTCAAATTTTTAATTTAAAACTTTTATTTTTCAGCTTCAATATATGTTATCGTAAATTATAATTTATCCTTTAAGGGTTTAAATTATTAGTGTTTTGATATTTTATAACCTAATTAATAATTATATTGTATTTGATTTGACTATATTTATATTCTACTATTATAAATTTATAGTATTTATCTTTTGTTTGTATCTTTTGAATTATTTTTTGGATCTATTTTATTATTTTACTTATCATTGTTAGCCTTTAATTTATATATTAATCATATTATTATTGTTGTATCTTTTGGAAACATATTCCTCTGGTATAAGTCTTGTATTATTATTATTATTATTATTGTTGTTGTTGTTGTTGTTGTTGTTGTTGTTGTTGTTGCATCTTTTATTAAGTATATTGGTAAACCCATATTAAATTCGTGAAAAAAATAGGAATGACTTTTCAGACATTTTCTAAAATTTTCACCAGACATTACTATCGATTTAATAATTACCAAAATTATGTAGACATATAATTCTAGGTGTTACACTTTTCCTCTCCCGAAGGCATTTAATCACAATGTCAGGCTTCAAAATCTCCCTCCAATATTATAATTATAGCTGAATAAATGGGTTGTGGTGCATAGACCAACATGTTAAAGTGGGTTAGCGTTGAGATTTTTCAACCCTTTTGAGAAATAGATCAAATGTATTTTTTCTATTTAATCCATGGATTAAAGTGGGTTGGCTCATTTAACTCACGTGTTAACTCACTAATCTACATTAATACGAAAAAAAATCTATTATAGAAGTTATAATTTGAAAATATAAAAAAGAACAACTCTCTAAAGATAAGGAGACATAAAGATCATTTAGCTACTGTAAATCCTCGAAATTTTTGGATCCGAATTATAGTTTAAACCCTAATCGGAAGTCAAACGGATTCTTAGGTCAAACAAAACCCTAGTTTACCGTAACTGTTTAACTCTGGCTTTGCCATTTTCTCAAGCCCTAGGAAACGAAGTTGGAAAAATTGGCTCAAATAGTTCGTAATAACCATAGGATTTATAAAAGTTTCAGTTTCACGAATTTCGGATGTCCTTCGAACCCGAATGGACACAGTTCTTGGAAAATGTGTCCGGAGGCCCGGAATACTAAAAATATTCTGAATACACCGTTAGACTCGTAAAAATGTAAGATTTTCAAAAATATCAATTTCGTAAATTTTCGGTAGCTAAAAATATCAGATATCGCTTTTATACGCGTACTTTCTTACTACCGGTATTTAATTGTCATGTCTACTTTTACATTATACTATTTTCTACTATTCTACACTATTAATCTATCTCTACTTTTTCTTACAACCTATTCTTACAAGCCATACACCTATTTCTTACACATTTTCATTTCCAATACAATTTCACATCTTTCATTTCTTACTTTAATTAATCAAAAGACAAAAAAATTAATTTTTCTCTTCCCCATACCCCAAAATAGCGCCGGCTCTCTCTCTCTATGCTCAAATTGTTTTACTTTTCAATTATTTAATTAACACAAATTATCTCCCACATTTTCCTATAAATACCCCTCATACCTTCACTTCTTTCACACCACTTCTATACTAAAGTTACTCTCTCAAAATCTCTCTCAAATTCTCTCAAGAGTTCTTACAAGAAGCTCTCTTAGTTTAAGTTTCCTTTAGGTAAGAAAATTCTCAAGAATTCTTCATGTTCATCTACTTAGTATGAACTTAGTGTGTGTTTTCTAAAACCATGAAGGTTAAGAAAGCAACATTAGATTCATACTTTGTTTTTGTTCATAATATCAATCTCTTTATGTTCCTTTATGTTCTTTATATTTCCCTTATGTTCTTTATATTTCCTTTATGTTACTACTATCTAATATATCTATATAACTATATATACTATTTAGAGCATATAAGCTCATTGTCTTACAACTTATTTATCTTTTATGCAATTTACTTCATTTCAAGTTATCTAATTTCAAGTTGATTTTAAGACTAGTCATTCTAGTCTTAGACTTGTCCTCATCAAGTCAAAACAATTCTTTTCTTTTTCGGGACTAGTCTTTTCTTAGTCCCGGGGTACCTTGATGAAGATAAGGTCCCGATACTTAATTTATTTATTTAAGCTTTCAAGTTATTATGTTTCTATAGTTATGATTCATATTCATGCATGAACATAATGTTTTTGTCTCAACAAAAAATAAATGAGAAAGTGTTTTCTTGAATTAAAGATTCTTTCTAAAAGAAATGAATTTCTTAAAAACCCATGACCATGTATGGGAATGGTTTTTCTTACATAAACAAAAGATTTTATGAAAACTTATCTTTTATCAAGAAGTAGAGATCCTTTTGGAATCATACAAGAAATAAAAATGCCATTTTGCTACTTTTGAAATCCAAGTTTAGCAAATAAGACCACACTTTAAGAAATCAAAATAATTACAAGGGATTTCATTTAGAAATAAAATATTCATCTTAAATAAAAGATCTTTCAAAAGTAAAATAAATATTCAATAGAATCTCAAATTCAAAATCTTTTAAAACCTTACTTTTACAAGTTGAGACAACTTCATTTACTTCATACATATGTGATAAGTTATTACAAATTATATATATACCTTTCAAAGTTTACAAAATAATTGAAGTATTTATCTTTTCAAATGAGCTTTGTGCATGAGAAGAAAAACAAGTGTTTGCAAAATTCGTGGCAAATCTGGTCGCCGTCTTTTCGGAACCCAAACGACTTAGTTTTATGGAAATAAGCTTAGAAATACGTAGATCTTTTCAAGTAGGTAGAAAACGATATATAATACGCGAAATTCCGAGTTAAAATGAGCAAGTTATGGCCATTTTAAGTTGGAATTTTCCCTTATACGATTTTACTACGATTTTAAGAAAAGATTAGAATCTTCAAAGATAGAATTTCATGAAATACTCATTTTGGGGTATTCTCTTGATTAGATAATCACGAGGAGGATTGTTTGTATCCCGATGATTACTACGATTAAGTGGAAGTTCCGAACGACCCATCCAATTCAAGAACGGTGTCATCATGGCCGAGTGAGTTATTCCCGTTATTTTTCATACTCTTGATTGTGCTTGTAAAATTAGTTGCACTAGAATTTAAGAAAACTCAAAAGGAAGTGTATGATAATATGTTGAAAGAATATTAAGTATATCGAAACTCGCTTTGATTGTAATAAAGTTATGTGTAAATTAATATCTTGAAATGTTTGAAATTGATTGATCACTTGAAAGAAGTTAAATATTACTACTAGACTTTGATTAAAGAAAGTATTCATGCACTTCATATGTTGAGTCACATTGCATTCACTACTATACAATTGGTGGGACAAGTGTATAATAGTGGTGGTAGATATAACTGGTATATCATGTAAGTGGCGAGTAGGAGCCAGTAAGAACTACTTAATTTGATGGCTAGCAGGAGCCTGTAAATAACTACAAGATTTTGATGGCTAGTAAGAGCCTGTAATAACTACAAGTTTTTGATGGCGTATAGGAGCCGGTAAGATCTATAAAAGTGTTTTAAAAGTTGTGGCTGTAATTGGCCTGAATCCCCCAACCCCGAATGAAGGGCATAAATTCATTCAACATATGATTCCCGGAAAGTCATATGTCTTGTATGCTCACGTGGTTGTTGCATTTCATATGCTTGAATGATAAACTTGATTGATAAATTTTATTCAAGTATGAATTTTGGGATTTACTCACTAAGCCCATAAGCTTACACCCCTATAGATATTTGTATTCTGAGGAACACCTATTTTTGAGCCCGAGGCTATCCCGTATCCGTATACATTTTATGTTGAAGCTTTTGGAGGAAATCTACTCGAAGACTTAGATTAGACTTCCTTTGAAATCTTTAATTTTGGATATTATGAAGTTACCTCGATCCTTGGAATTAGCGGGGGTATGCCCTAAGAAATTATGTAACAGACTTTTGGTTATTTATGATATGATACATTTATTTATGGATTCTTGTATGTTTATCCTTACTTGGTTAAACTATGCTTCCCAAAAGTGTCTCCTATTACCGTGTTAGACGCCTTACATATAATACTAAGGCTTTCGCATGACTAAGGTAGCCATTCTTAAGCCTTGATATTATATGTGGCGGACTGCCACGTTGAGGGTACCCTTCGGGGCGTGACAGCTACACTCATTTATTTATTTCTTTTTGTAATAATTCTCTCTGTTGTCAACAACACACAAACACGATTATAATCCATAAATTCACTAAGTTTTTTTGTGATTTATCTTAATTTAGTTTATAACAATAAGTGCTATTTAATATGAATTGTTGGTCTTATAAGATAAAAAATTATTGGTCTTATAAGACATAATAATATATGATGGTTACTTTTGTTAAAGTAAATTATATACTATTAAAGAAAAAACCCCTCATTTTGTATCTTTAGTGTAAATATTTTTAGTATAAATGTTTTTAATATAATGTTTTTAGCATATGAGCATAAAAATATTTTACGTATCCCTAATATCATGAAATCAAATAGGGTTTGAATAGAATTAAATAGGGGTTAAATAGACATAGTCTTTTCCTTTTTTAGCAAATGGACGTAAAATATTTTTGGTATCCTTGAAATCATGAAATTAAATAGGGTTTAAATAGAATTAAAAAAGGGTTGAATAGATCTTTTGTAAATCCCGAAATTTTTTATCCAAATTAAAGACCTAAACCCTAATCGGAAGTCAAACGGATTCTTAGGTCAAACAAAGCCCTAGTTTACCGTAACCGTTTAACTCCGGCATTCCGTTTTCTCAAGCCCTAGAAAACGAAGTTGGAAAAATTAGCTTGAATAGTTCGTAATAACCATAGGATTTATAAAAGTTTCAGTTTCGCGAATTTCGGATGTCCTTCGAACCCGAACGGACACAGTTCTCAAAAAATGTGTCCGGAGGCCCGAAATACTAAAAATATTCCGAATACACCGTTAGACTCATAAAAATATAAGATTTCCAAAAATATCAATTTCGTAATTTTTCGGTAGCTAGAAATATCAGATATCACTTTTATACGCGTACTTTCTTACTACCGGTATTTAATTGTCATGTCTACTTTTACATTACACTATTTTCTACTATTCTCCACTATTCATCTATCTCTACTTTTTCTTACAACCTATTCTTATAAGCCATACACCTATTTCTTACACATTTTCATTTCCAATACAACTTCACATCTTTCATTTCTTACTTTTAATTAACAAAATAACAAAAAAATCAAATATTTGGTCTTCCCCATGCATGTTTGGCGTCGGCCCTCTCTCTCTATCCCTCTAATTGTTTTATTTTTCAATTATTTAATTAACACAAATTATCTCCCACATTTTCCTATAAATACCCCTTCATACCTTCACTTCTTTCACACCACTTCTTCTCTAAAGTTACTCTGCAAAAATTTCTCTCCAATTTCTCTCAAGAGTTCTCTCAAGAAGCCTTCTTAAGTTTAGTTTCCTTTAGGTAAGAAATTTCTTAAGAATTCTTCATGTTCATCTACTTAGTATGAGCTTAGTGTATATTTTCTAAAACCATGAAGGTGAAGAAAGCAACATTAGATTCATACTTTGTTTTTGTTCATAATATCAATCTCTTTATGTTCCTTTATGTTCTTTATATTTCCTTTATGTTATTACTATCTAATATATATCTATATAACTATATATATATTTAGAGCATATAAGCTTATTGTCTTACAATTTATTTATCTTTCATGCAATTTATTTACTTCATTTCAAGTTATTTAATTTCAAGTTGATTTTAAGACTAGTCATTCTAGTCTTAGACTTGTCCTCATCAAGTCAAAACAATTCTTTTCTTTTTCGGGACTAGTCTTTTCTTAGTCCGGGGTACCTTGATGAAGCTAAGGTCCCAATACTTGATTTACTTTAAGCTTCCAAGTTATTATTTTACATTTCTATAGCTTATGATTCATATTCATGCATGAACATAATGTTTTTGTCTCAACAAAAATAAATGAGAAAAATGTTTCCTTGAATTAAAGATCCTTTCTAAGAAAATAAATATGGAAAACGGATTTCTAAAAACCCATGAACATGCATAGGGATGATTTTCTTACATAAACAAAAGGTTTTATGAAAACTTATCTTTCATCAAGAAGTAGAAATTCTTTTGGAATTATTACAAGAAATAAGAATGTCATTTTATTACTTTTTGAATCCAAGTTTTGAAAATAAAACCACACCTTAGGAATTTAAAGAAATTACAAGAGATTAAATTTAGAAAAAGAAGATTCATCTCAATAACTCAAGATCTTTCAAAAGTAAAATAAATATTCAATAGAATCTCAAGATCAAAATCTTTTAAAACCTTAATTTTTATAAGTTGAGACAACTCCATTTATTTCATACATTTGTCATGAGTCATTACATATAAATATATACCTTTCAAAAGTTTACAAAATAATTGAAATATTTATCTTTTCAAATGAACTTTGTTTACAAGAAGGAAAACAAGTTTTTGAAAAATTCGTGGCAAATTTAGTCACTGCCTTTTCGGGATTCAAATGACTTAGTTTTAAGGAAATAAGCTTCGAAATGCGTAGATCTTTTCGAGTAGGTAGAAAACGATATATTATACGCGAAATTCCGAGTTAAAATGAGCAAGTTATGGCCATTTTAAGTTGGAATTTTTCCTTATACGATTTTACCACGATTTTTAAGAAAAGATTAGAATCTTCAAGGATAAGAATTTCATGAAGTACTCATTTGGGTATTCTTCTTGAATAGATAATCACGAGGAGGATTGGTCGTCCCGAGGATTACTACGATTGAGTGGAATTTCCGAACGACCCATCCAATTCAAGAAAGGTGTCACCATGGCCGAGTGAGTTACTTCCCGTTAATTTTCTCATACTCTTGATTGTGCTTGTAAAATTAGTTGCACTAGAATCTAAGCAAAAATCAAAATGAAGTGTATGAAAATATGTTGAAGGGATACTAAGTATATCGAAACTCAATTTGTTTGTAATAAAGTTGTATGTGCATTAATATCTTGAATTGTTTGAAATTGGTTGATCACTTGAAAGAAGATAAATGTAACTACTAGACTTTAATTAAAGAAATTATTCATGCACTTCATATGTTGAGTCACATTGCATTCACTACTATACAATTGGTGGGACAAGTGTATAATAGTGGTGGTAGACATAACCGGTATATCATGTAAGTGGCGAGTAGGAACCGGTAAAAACTACAAAATTGGTGGCTAGTAGGAGCCTGTAATAACTACATGTTTTTGATGGCGTATAGGAGCCGGTAAGAAATCATATTACCGTGTTAGACGTTTGGTTATTAATGATATGATTAGCAGGTGTATGCCCCTAAGAAATCATGTAATAGACGTTTGGTTATTAATGATATGATATACTTTATTTCTGGATTCTTGTATGTTTATCTTTACTTGCTTAAACTTTGCTTCCCAAAAGCATCTCATATTACCGTGTTAGACGCCTTACATATAATACTAAGGCTCTCGCATTACTAAGGTAGCCATTCTTAAGCCTTGATATTATATGTGGCGGACTGCCACGTTTAGGGTACCCTTCGGGGCGTGACATCTTTTCCTTTTTTAGCATATGGGCATAAAATATTTTTAGTATCCTTGAAATCATGAAATTAAATAAGATTTGAATAGAATTGAAAATAGATATAGTCTTTTTCGCATAAAATTTTTTGGTACCCTTGAAATCATGAAATTAAATAGGGTTTAAATAAAATTAAATAGGGGTTGAATAAACATAGTCTTTTCCTTTTCTAGTATATGAGCATAAAATAATTTTGGTATACCTGAAATCATGAAATTAAATAGGATTTGAATAGAATCAAATAGGGGTTAAATAGATATATTGTTTTCCTTTTTTAACCTAAGCATGTATCTTTATATATCAATCTAAAGCTCTGATACCATACTTATGCATGGCAATTATCCAACATGGAGAAGTCACATATGGAAAATACAATTGTAATTATGATTTGTAATTAATTTTCTAATTTCTAGGAATAATTAAGATTGTCCTCTTCCAACTTGTCAAAAAAATATATCTATTTTATTTATGGATTTAGGTTATTTTATTTGCACATGCATTATGGTTGTATTGTCTACTTGTATTTTATAATGAATAAGGTTCAACACACTTAAGATCTTTATTTTTTTCCCTAAATCCACATAATTTTATATATAAAAATATCTATTTTTAGAGGGTTGATGTATAAGCTTACTAAAATAATAAAAAAATTAAATGAGCTAAATTGACTCATTTAACCTACAATATGTATAAATGTGTTAAATGAGCTAACTTGGTAGGCCAAGTTGGTAGGCCAATCGGTTTAATCCACTAACTTGTATAGCCTGGGTTAGGGTTAACGAATCCTAATCTATTCAATAAATGAGCAAAAGTGGGTCAAGTCAAGTTGATCCATTTAACTCACTTACACAACTTTGATCATAATAATACAAAAATAGAATGGTGATTTTAAATTTTAATTTTTGTAACCTTTTTTGAAACTTGAATTGTAATCCTTAAATTGATAATTTTGACTTTTGGAGATTAATTTTACATTAGACTCGTAATTTTATTTCGACTTTATTAATTATATCTAATTTATAATTATTTGCCTTTATATCTTATTATAAATGTATAATATTTATATTTACCAATAAAGGCAAATACATATTATATACATTCCATTCCGTGAATATTTTCAAATATAAGAACGAAGTTATTATTTCATTACTCATTTTATTCCATTACAACATATTACATTACAAACAATTCTTACATACCGAATATATGGTACTCGAATATTGTGCTAACCTTCATAAATATGAGGAATGGCTATTAAGGAAAAAAAACACCTTTGTGTCCTTTTCTTTTTAGTCTTCAGATTTTCATATTTTATAGTAAAAAGTATGGATGAGCGGATACAAGATGAGCACAGTATGAAGCATTATCCTACCCTATAACATACATGGTATTAAATTTTATACCTTATACATACCATTTGACACTTTGTACCCACCTAGTGCAAATAACAGGGTGCCCCACGTAGGGATGTAAGCGGGCGGGTTTTTATAAAGTACCTAACCTGCCCAACCCAATAAATACCCTATAGGGTTTGCGATGGGTTTTGGGATTAATAATAAAACCCTATAGGGTTTTGGAATGGGTTTTGGGATGAGCATAAAACCCGTTAGGAAACCCGAATCCGTTTAAATATATAAATTTATATTATGTTTAGCTTCAGTCTTTGAAATTAACCAACTGTGCTACATTAATTGTAAAGCTATTTTTTTTTTTTTTTTAAAACATTTGGAAAAAGTAAAAAACCCTACGAAAGTAAACCAATACTCTATGGTCTCCACTTTTAGTCTTGGTCTAGGCTCACTCTCCTCAAATTTAAGTCTCTCACTCCTGTTGTCGTACTGTTTCATTCAATGATTTTTTTTTCCATGAAAATGGTTGATATTTTATAAGGAGGATTGCGTGAGTAATGATAAGAGTTTTTTCTTAGCCTGCAAAGTGGGAACGGATTGAAAATAGAAAAAGATGAAAAAAAGACATTTATAATGATGTTTTTAGATATTCTATTATGTAATTATTCTAATTTTATATCGGGTTTTGGGTTCGGGTTCGGGTTCAGGTTCGGGTTTGGGTACTCTATAGGGTTTGTATAGCGGGTTTTAGGTTCTTGGACAAAAAACCTATAGGGTTTGGGATGGGTTTTGGAATTCTATTGGGTATCGGTTCAGGTTCGGGTTTTAGTATACCCGTCCCGGTTGCATTCCTAGCCCATGGAACCTACAAAATTTTTTATAAAATCTATATATGTTTTTTCTTTATTTCTTAAACTCCAAGTTTATAATTTTTGGTATGATTTCATGGAATATGTAACACCATATTATTTTCATATATAAAGTACAAACCATACATGAAAAGAAATAAATAAAAGCAATTTATTAATACTATAAATATTGTAATATGCAAAATTTGTTTATGCATGAAAGTTGAAACTTGTAACAAATTATTGTGGAACCTATTTATGCTACATTTAACAAAATTATAAAACTTGCAGTAAATTCTAAAATTACAAACTTTGGAGCTACATATATACTAATTGATCTTAAGAGATAAACAACATCTTTATATAATTTAGGAGTTCAAGTACGTACATACAATTGTAGGTCTTCTAATATAAAAAATAACAAGGTCTTCCAAAATAAAATAGTACAAATCATTCTATAATAAAATTTTTAAAAGGTAGTCCACAAATCATAATCTTGAATAAAAGTGGTTGCAAATTAAAAAAATTATTTATTTCTTATATATTAACATTATTTTATAATATTTAATATAATAAATATATGATACCCTAGAACTTGTATACCTTACATTAGAGTATAAATTTTAGGATAAATAGATTTTGCGGTAGGTATAAGGTATGACCCCTAGCTTATCCTATAATAGTAGGTTCCAAGACATCTATACTCGAACTCCATCCTATTATCACCCTCCTGAATCCTCCTCGATTGAGCAAGATATGAATGGATATCCCATACGATAAGGTTACCCACTTAGCCTTAATAAAGACACAAAACAATTATTTTATTAATGCCCTTTGATTTACTATTAGAATATTAAATATGTCAAGTGCTTAAAAGAAAAAATAAAAGAAAAAAAGAAAGTTTTAAGCATTAAATAAAAAGGGAATGAAAGTCAAATAACTTAAATAGAAAATCTCTAAATTTTTATTTTATTTTACTTAAACCCTCTAGCCTTTTTTTTTTAATTTGCCTTTTTTTTTTAATTTGCCAAAAAAAAATCCTCTATCATTTTCAAATGGATAAAACACTCCATAATTCCACACATAAAATTAGAAGAAAAAGGAAAAAACAAAACTTGTGTTGACCCATAGTAATATCATTAGTCCAAATTCCAAACACAACATCACTATAGCTAATAATTAATTTGCTCGGTAGTAAAAGTAAGGCTAATAATTTTTAATATATTGTGATTATTATCTACATCTAATATATATTTTATGTCCTAAACTTCCAATTTAGAATAGATTTATTTTTTATTTATAGTTTTTGTAAAGACCCGACCCACTAAATTCGGAGATTTAGAGTTCCGAGTCCCCAACCACATATAACATTTTCACATTATATGTAAGGTTGTCCTAAACTAACAGTTTATGAAAATTAATTGACTAAATCTATTAAAACTTTATAAAAAAACTTTTAACAAAACAAGATTGCTAATAAAAGCAATCTATACATATATATATACATCATATGTACAATGTTTAATGTCAATACAAAACACTACAAAAATTACAAGTTTTCTTTTAACAAAAAGAACCCTAGGAGATCTTAAGGTCTTTATAGCTTAGGCTTATCTATCAAGCCTTCTATATAAAGACTTTTGCTTGAACAAAAGCTTCTCTAAAATCCAAGGTATTCGAGTCCTATTCGTCCCACTCATTCATGAAATTTTCAAAGTCTGACTTGTAACCCAAATCGTCATATAACTTATCTCCATTACCTACAAAGCAGCAAAAGTGAGCCAAAGGCCCAGTACACAATAACAAAAATACAAGAACAGGTTATCAAGCCAAACTTAAATCAAATGAAATGCATCAGGACAAGTGGTTATCTTATTAAGTTTTCTTTTACAAACAACAAGAGGGTATTCAAACCCCAGGATCACGTTCTGGGAATTTAGGGATCCTGAGTAACAGCAGCTGCTTAGGGAGTTGATATAAGTAGTCTGAATACTTATATCTCCTATGTCTATTCCATAAAGAAATAGCTTCATTTAGGGTTTAAAAGTCGTTGCCCGACTCTACTTAAACTCAGTCCACAACATGAGCTTAGTTCACAAGTTCCCATAAACTTGGAACTAAACCATGGTATTTCCCCTAAGTTTAAGTAACGTTACTCGGATACTATTCCCTCTATCGGCTACCCACTTAACCAAAATGAATCGCTATTGCATCATAGCGTACCATTGCATTATGGTAAAGTCATTGCATCATGACTTAGGTTAAGCACCTAACTAACATGTCATTGCATCATGACAGGTTTGCTACTCCTCGGACCAGATTAAACAGCGTACAGCATAATAGACATCCAGTTCATCAAAACATTAAGCCGAATTGAATTAAATCAATTTAGAGATGCCTAGCCCTAGCAAACAACAAACAACAAACAGCAAACAACAAACAAGCTATTGCGTACCTGAACTCGATAGTATATCACTATATTCACTCGGAGAGGAACTAACCGAAGAACCTTTAACTGAAATAAGAATATCAAAACAATCAATAATTAAATGTAGAATTCACACACACACACACACACATATATATATATATATATATCACAATCCTAGATTAATTATGCAAGGAGATTCAATAAGCTTTGCATATAGTTTTAATATCTAATTCATGCATAAAACATGTTTATCTAGCTTATATATTCATTAGGAGATCATATAGGAAGTAAAGATTGAAGAAGTTTGAATTTGAAAAACTCAAGGGATACGCGACCTTCCTACGTAGGCAAAATTTGAATGAACGCTGGCAGAGTGGGAAATATACGCCGGCGGCATTTCACCCGGTGTTAAATATTTCGATTTTGTTCTAATCCAATACTGCTCATATGCCGGCGACATTAAAGCCCAAATGGCCGGCATACCTTTGAAAAATAAATGCTGGCAAAGTTTTCTTGCAAAAGCCGATTGCGTTCAAAGCGGCTTTTAAAAAATTGATTCTGTTCACTTCCAACACCGCCTCTGTGTCGGCAGCGTTGAAGTGCCAGCTGCCGGCGTATGCTTAAAAACAAACCTATTCGAAAAGAGCTCATTTCCCCTGTTTTGCACTTTACAAATTTCTAACCTACAACACTTTTAATCCTTCTTCAAGTTCATTTTTGGCTTCATATACTATATTCTATCCACACTAATCAATCCTAGCAACTTAGTAAACTTAAATCACTTCAAATCCCATTCCACTCATCCTCAACTTCAACTACTCAATTCAACATTATTCATTCCCAACACTTCATATAACTACTACAACACATAAATAAATTCACACACCAACAAAACACAATCCAATCTATATCAATGCATGAACCAAACCACTCAAAAGACATTAAACTCATTCTATCAAATATTTCACATAGATACTAAGAAAGGAATTAAAACAAAAGCTATACTTGTATTAACTTACATGAGCAAGCCTTAGCTTGGAAAGATTTTTTATTCAATGAGCTTTGTATTATCCTTTGGTTTAGGGCTTGGAACTTTGAGTGAAGGAAAAGAGAAAAGGAAAGAAAGAAGATGAAAATTTGTATGGAATGAGAGGGCTGCCAAAAGAGGGCTTTATTAAGCACATTTTGGACTTATTATTACCTTAAGTTTGACTTTTAAGGCATAATAAACTTTGGGTTGAATTTGAGTTAATTTGAGGCTCATTTGAGTGCAATTTAGGCATGAAAATTGGACTTAATTAAGTAAATTTTCTGTCAAATATTTCTTAAACAAATTAAAAGTTGATTTTATAATTTAAACATAACACAAACATATTAATGCATAAAAGACACAAATATTAATTGTACTATAGATACATTAATATCTATAAAACAATGACATTAATTTCATTACACATGCAAAATAACACATGTATAATGTTCAAGGTATACCAACTTATACACATTTAAACTATTACCAAACATGACTCTCATAAATCCACATGCTCATATAGTTCGATAATTAAGACAATTAAAGCATATACATGGAAGTTAAATAGAAATTAAATTTAGATCATTTCAGTTTGAAGAAAATTTTTGTAAAAAGATTTTACCGAATGAGTTTTGAAGAAAATGGAGTTTTGAAGAATGCCTGATACAAGAATGCTAATGTGGGAATGAAGGATCAAAGACTAGGTAGGAGAGGAAGAAAGGTTGGACAAGGAACAGGCTTCATTCCCCTTCACTAGGTTCCTAAAAACAAGTTTAAAATAAAAAGAAAGAGAACTTGCAAAGAAATTTACTGGATTTTATGGTGTTACACCCTGAAGGGTACCCTAAACGTGGCAGCCCACCACATATAAATATCAAGACTCAACAAAGTATTACATGTGAAGTGTCTAGCATGGTAATAGGAGACGCTTTTAGGGAGTGTGTTCTAAGCAAGTAATAATGAACATATAAGAATCCAGAAATAATTAGATCATATATTAATAAAAACATATCTATTACATGATTCTTATAGACATACCTCCGCTAAAACCTAAAGATCGAAATAACTAATAGTCTTTACAATAATCTAATGTTACATCAAAAGATTTCAAGGAATTATAATCTAATTCTTCAAGTAGATTTCCTTCAAAAGCTCCAAAGAAAACTTACATGGATAAGAGGAGACCTCGGGTACAAAAACAGGTGTTCCTAAGAATGCAAATATCTATAGAGGCGTAAGCTTACGGGCTCAATGAGTAAATCCAAAAAATTTATACTTGAAACAAAAATATCAATCAAGTTTATTAAGCAAGCATATGGGATGCAATAAACATATGAGCAAATAAGAATATGATTTTCTGGGAATCTATATTGAATGAATTACACCATTTATTCGGGTTAGGTATTCCGGCCTATCACAACCACTACTTCTTTTAAAAACATTTTTATAGTTCTTACTGGCTCCTATACGCTATAAAAGCATGTAGTTATTACCGGCTCCTACTAGCCACCATTTTATGTAGTTTTTACCAGCTCCTACTCGCCACATACATAATATACCAGTTATACCTACCACTATCATACATTTGTCCCACCAATTGTATAGTAGCGAATGCAATATGACTCAACATATGAGTGCATGCATAAATTTTTAATTAAGCATGGCCATATTATTTTAATTTCTTACAATGATCAACTAATTTCAAACACTTCAAATGCGATAATAAGCATACAATTTATTAAAACATTTCATACTTCGATATATTAATATTCTTTCAACATATTATCATACAACTTTCATTTTATCTTCCCTTAAATCTAATGCAACTAATTTTACAAGCACAAACATAAGTATGAAAAATAAAGGGGAGTAGACTCACTCGGCCATGGTGACACTTCTTTCTTATGGATGAGTCGATAAGTAATTCCACTAATTGAAATAATCTTCCAGGTACAAACACTCCTCTTCGGGATCACCTAATCATGAAGAATACCCTAATGAGTATTTATTGTTGATTCCATGGTACTTATTAAAAAATATGTCATAAAATCGTTAAAATTCGTTTAGAGGGTAATTCCAACTTAAAATGGCCATAACTTGGTCATTTTAACTCGGAATTGTGCATATAATATACCATTTCTACCTAACCGAAACGATCTATCCAATTCTAAAACTATTTTCATCAAACTAAGTCGGTTGAGCTCCAAAACAGTGGTGATCAGATTCACCACGAATTTTGCAAAATTTACTTTTTCTTCTTTTACAAAAACTTGTATCAAAGATATAGATATTATAATAGTTTGAAATACCTTTAAAAATGTGTATATATTATATATATATATTCATTTACTCATGTTGAATGCACAAAATTAACGAAGTTGTCTCAACCATAAATTTTTAGTAATAGTAAAGTCTTCTAAAAATTTTGGAAAAGTAAAACTTTTGAAAATTCTTCTTAGCTTGCTAGAAATTTCTCAAGTTATTTTAAATGAGTATTTTCTTTTCCTTAATTCCATTTCCTTAGTCTTTTTAAATTTCAAAAGAATAATTTTCATTTTTCTAAATTAGTTTCTAATACTTTTTGAAAGTAATAATTCTATATTTTCTTACATTTAAAGAAATGATTCCTAAGTGTTCATTCATCTTATTCCTTAAGATCAGTCTATTTTTGTGAAAGGAAATTTCTTGGTGTTTGCCAAACTAGACTATTCCTTTATATTCCAAAGTATTGGTGGAAAATGAAGCTTAGTAAAATTTTGTTTAAACAAGAATTCTTTTCCATTTTATAACTTTGTAAAGTGTGTATGTATTGTAAAAATTTTCTATGTTCTTTGGTTATTAAAATTTATGATGAATTCCACTAGTTTTTTAGAAAAGATTTGTTAAGATAAATTCCTAAGTTTTTATGAAAAATCATTTCCTTCATGACAACATTTATTTTTGGAGAAGAACTTCTATTTTAAGAAAACTTTTTCTTCTTTATCTTATTGAGACAAAATCAATATGTTTATGTATGATCATGAATATGAAATCATAAAATTATGAAAATATAAGAAAGACTTAATAAGTAATAAATAAGCAAGTAAAGAAATATGTCAAGTATTGAGAACCTTAGCTTCATTAAGGTATCCCGGGACTAAGAATGGACTGGTCCAAAAGAAATAAGGAAAAGAAAGCAAATATCGTTTTGACTTGATAAAGACAAGTCTAAAACTAGATACTAGTCTTAAAATAACATGAAATAAATAAATAAATTTCATAACTTTGAGGTAAATAAATAACAATGAGCTTATATGCTCTAAAGATTATATATAAGTATATAATTATATCTAGTTACATATATATAAGAGGTTAACATAAAATCAATAATAATATGAGCAAAATAACAACATAGAAATACATAAGTACATATCCATGAACAAGAACAATACATAGACATAGTGTAGCTTCCATAACATTAAGTTTAGGAAACCACACCATGGTTATGTAAAGTGGCATGACATGGCAAGAAAGATTTTAAAGAAATTCTTACCTAAAGTAGTGTTTGTAGAAAAAGAAGAAGAGGGTTTGTGAAGAAAATTTTAGAGATTTTTGGGAAAGTATTTAAGAGGGGAATTGGAGAGAGTTTTTCAGAGTGAAATTTGTGGGTAGAAGATGTATGAATGAAGTAAAGAAGAGGGGTATTTATAGGAAAATGGGGAGTGAATTTTGAGTGATTTAATTAAAGAAAAATTGAAAAATAATAAGAGGAAGGGGGGGATGGGGTGGGGTGGGTGGGTGCGGCCATGCATGGGGAAGAGGGAGAGAGTTTATATTTTTTGTAACTTTATGTATTAAAAGTAATAATATGTAAAGTAGATATGATATAAAGTTATGGGAAAGGTAAAAAGTAAAGATAATAGGTGTATGGTATTGTAAGAGTAGGTGTTAGAGAAAAGTAGAGATAAATAAATAGTGTAGAATAATAATGAATAGTGTAAGGTAAAGTAGATACACTAGTATATCGGTAGTAATAAAATACGCGTGTAAACGCGTATCCATATTTTTAGTTACCAAAAAATACGAAACTGATATTTTGAAATCCTTCTATTAAATTGGTCCTAACGGTGTTATCGGAATATTTTTATTATTCCAGTCTTCGGGACATATTTTTCGAGAACTGATCCCGTTTGAGTCCAAAGAACACTCGAAATTCGCGAATATGATATTTTTATGTTTCCTCAAGAGATTACGAACTATTATCACTAATTAACTCAACTTCATTTCTAGGGCTAAGGAATACGGAAATGCGGATCTAAATTCTAGGGTTTGTATTGGACCTTTATTAACTTTTAGGATTTCGGTTGATTTTTAATTCTAAAACCAAACTTAAAATTAACCAAAATTTTAATGTTTAAATATGGTCATAAGGACTATATTACAAAGGTGTAGTTTAAGAAAGACTCAACGAGTACAAATGTAAACCCCTAAAGTTTTGTGATCAATTAAGCTTAAACCCTAATTAGAAAGTCAACTAGAATCCTAAAAGTCAACAAAACCCTAGTCAGACATAACCATTCAAGTCTGGCATTCTTGCTTAAGCAACCCTAAGAAAGTAAGTAAGAGTTTAGTATATAGAATAGTTCGTAATAACCTGAGAAAGTTTAAAAATATCATATTAAATAAACCACGATTTGTTTTGAGCATGATTGGACACAGTTTTCGAAAAGCGAGTCCCGAGGCTCAGATTAGTAAAAATATTTTGGATATATCATTAGACTTGTAAAAATATGAGATTTTCAAAAATATCAATTTCATAATTTTTCGGTAACTAAAAATATCATATATCGCAATTATAAGCGTATTTTCTTACTACCGGTACTTAAATTGTCATGTCTATTTACATTACACTATTTACTACTATTCTATACTATTTATTTATCTCTACTTTTTCTTAAAATTTACTCTTACAAACCATACCTCTACTTTCTTACAATTTTCATTTCCAATACAACTTCACATCTTTCATATCTTACTTTTCATTAACAAAAATACAAAAAATTAAATTTCTCTCCCTCTCTACACTCCCATTTGCGCCTACCATGCCCCCTTCTCTCCTCAATTTGTTTTTTTTTTTAATTATTTAATTAACACAATTTTCCTTTCACATTTTCCTATAAATACCCTATCTTCCTTCCACTTCCTTCACACCTTCCATACACAAAAATTACTCTCTCAAAATTCTACAAGAATTCTCTCTCAAAGTTCTCTCAAGTTTAGTTTTCATAGGTATTATTTCTTCAAGTTTCCTTTATGTTTATTTACTTAGTATGAGTTTAGTGTGTGTTTTCTAAACCATGAAGGTTAAAGAAAACAACAATAAGTTCATACTTTATTTTTTTTCATGAATCTAATTTCTATTATGTTGTTTCATATATATATTTAACTAAATATATCTATGTAGCTATATATATATCTTTTAGAGCATATAAGCTCATTTGTTTTGCAATTTATTTACTTTCCTTGCAATTTATTTATTACCTTGTAATTTATTTACTTTCATGTTGTTTTTAAAACTAGTCTTTCTAGTCTTAAACTTATCCTCATCAAGTCAAAACGTTTTCTTTTTCTTTTTGGACTAGTCTTTTCTTAGTCTCGGGATGTCTTGATGAAGCTAAGGTTCCAATACTTGATATATTCTTTACTTGCTTATTTCTTTAATTTTTTATGTCTTTCTTATGTTTTCATAATTTTATGATTCATATTCATAATCATGCATGAATATATTGATTTTGTCTCAACAAGACAAATGAGGAAAAGTTTTCTTAAAATAGAAATTCTTCTCTAAAAATAAAAGTAGGAAGTAAATTTTCATAAAAACATAGGAATTTGTCCTAACAAACTTTCTTAAGAAAATCTAGAGGAGTTCATAAAAATTTTTGCAATACATACATAACATGGAAAGAAATTCTCGAGTAAACAAAAGTTTTACTAAACTTCACTTTTTCATCAATACTAGTTTGATAAACACCAAGAAATTCCTTTCATAAAAATAGAATGGTCTTAAGAAATAAGGAAATTTTCTATAGAATTGTTATTACTTACAAAAAGTATTAGAAACTAAGCTTAGAAAATAGAAATCATTCTTTGGAAATTTAAAAAGAATAAGGAAATGAAATTCAGGAAAAGAAAAAATACTCATTTAAAATAACTTGAGATATTTTCTAACAAAATAAGAAGAATTTTCAAAAAGTTTCACCTTTTCTTTAGAAAACTTTACTTTTACCAAAAATTCATGGTTTGAGACAACTTCATTAATTTCATACATTTGATATGAGTTAATAAATATAGGTAAATAAATTTCAAAGGTATTACAAACTATTATAATATCGATATCTTTGAAATGAGTTTTTGTTAAAAGAAGGAATATAAGTTTGTGAAAATTGGTGGTGAATCTGATCAGCACTATTTCAGAACTCAAATGACTTAGTTTGATGAAAATAGTTTTAGAAATAGATAGATCTTTTCGAGTAGGTAGAAAATGGTATATATTATACGAAATTCCGAGTTAAATTGAGCAAGTTATAGCCATTTTAAGTTGGAATTTCCTTAAATTCGATTTTACCACGAATTTAAGATAGATTTAGAATTTTCAAAAAATAGAAATTCTATGAAAGACTCATTTTGGGTATTTCATCTTGTCTAGGTGAAGAAGGAATCGATATTGCTTTTCCGGAGGACTATTTTGATTATGAGCGATCATCATGGAGTGAGTTAATCCCTTTAGTTACATTTCCTTGTTTGTGCTTGTAAGTAGTGGCACTAGAAAATAAGAAAAAGATAAATGAACGAATGTTATGTGATTTGGATCATGATTGATTGAATGAAAGTTAAGAATATCGAAAGAAGAATTGATGAATAATTTATGTTTTTTTGTAATGATATGATGAATATTGTTTTGACTGCCTTTAACTTGAACTCAACATTATGTGGTTATACCTATATTGAAAATATTTCATGCATATTATATTTGTGAGTCACATCTATTTTCACTACTATTCTTCATGTGGGGAACGAAGAGTGTAGTGGTGGCTAGTAGGAGCCAGAAAGTTTACGTGGGCGAGTAGGAGCCAGTAAATCTGCAAACATTGATGGTCGTATGGCCTGTAACCTCCCAACCCCAATATGGAGGACGTAAAATCCATGCTACACATGGTTTCCGGTTAGTCTTGTGTATTTTGTTTACTCATGTGATTGGTGCATGCTCATATGATTGTTTAAATACTTGTTTGATATATGGAAATGTTTTGTCGATGGGAGTTATCTCACTAAGCTAGTTTTGCTTATACCACTATAGCTTTTTGTTACAGTGTGATTACCTATGGTTGGCACCAAGGAGCCCCGTTTGCCAGGTATGAGCCAAAGCTACTAAGAGTTTTTGGAAGAAGTTATATCTATTTAGTTTAGAACATATACTTCTAAGAAAAATCTCTATAGTAGACTCATGGTATATTTGTTTATATTTTGATGATTACTTAGTTAAGCAAGATTTTTTAGAACGGGGGAATGCCCCCAAGAAGTTGTAAGAGATTATTATGCGAATGAATATTACATGTTTATTTATATAAGTTCTTGCATGCTTTTGTTATCTACTCAAATGTAATATCCCTGTGAGTCTCCTACTATCTTGGAAGCACGCCTTGCATGTGATATTGAAACTCTTGCATGACTAAGGTTGTCATTTATTAGTTTTAATATTATATGCAGCAGACTGCCACGTTTAGGATACCCTTCGGGGCATGACAACAAAACTGTCTGTATAAATCTTAAGGGAGCTAAAGTGTTCATGTTTGAGTGCTTGGGGGTTTTTGTGTGGTAAAGAGGTTTTTTTTTTTTTTTTTCCTCATGGTGCTTGGATCCCTTTATATAGAAATCTGAAGGACGAAGGATAACCCTGTTTCGGTGCTATTATTAAATATGTTTCTGCAAAACAACAAAAAGTTGTGTTGTCTATCTAAAACAATGTCTTTACAGTAAAAAAATTGTGTTGTCTATTTAAAACAATGTCTTTCTTTAGTTAATCTTGTCTTTACCTTCATGTCTTTAAATTGTGCTTGAAATTTCTTCTTATCTATTTATTTTGTTTAGATCTCTTCTGTTTGCATGGCTTCTTCTTCCTTTTTGTAGAGCCCTGTTAGCTTTGAGTATTTGGTTTTAATGGAAGGCCAACTAATGCGGCGGGTTAATTTAGGGTTTAATGACATTCTGTTGACTCATGTATGAATGCTGGAAAATGATATTCAATTATCTATTGATTCTAAGAATACCGAGATAATTGGTATAAAAAAATTGAAAATTCTATGCAAGAATTCAAAATTTTGGATTAAAGAGTAAAAACGGCTTAAATATTTGTATTTTTGAAGATAACTGATTGTTCATTTGCCTAAAGACATACAATATAAGCAAACTCAAAGTTGCCAAAAAATAGAAATATAAAAATTATAAAAAATAGAAAAGTCCTAAAACTTTTGGATAAAAAGCACATGAAAAGACAAAACTAATGCCATAAACAACATGAAAAATAGATGTGTCTATAAAGAGTTATAATAAAACTAAAACCAGCCAATAATATAAAAACTTCCAATCTTAGGGCTTCAATGAAGGGATTTGCCCAAAAAGATGCATAGCTCAGCAATAACGGCAATAACTTTTTCTTATTAGCTTGTTTCCTTTGAAATAGGGCCATGAAATCATAGAACCGGCACTAACCAATTTATGTTCCATTTTGCTAGGTAATTATTCTCTGCTGCTTCCACCTCATCACTAGGTTCATCATATTATGTGTATTGAAATAACCATAAAATTTCCAACTTATATTTCATATGTGTGTTATTGAATTTATACATGCTTTTGATATATATTGAATGTGATTTGTGTTCATGATGCATTATGTGTTTTATTATTGTGTTAAATATTCAAATACTCTAGAATTTATTAAATATTTAGTTCGTAAAATTTAAATTGTATTAACATGTAAGAATTATATTTGGAATGCATTAAAATGAGTAAATAGATCCATGCATGTAAGCCTCATGGTAGCATAATTCTTATACCTTAAAGGGGCTAAAAACAAGGTTAATTAACTAAAGACAAACTTATTAATTAGCCTTTGATAAATCATTAATTTCCCTTAATTCCTTATGCCTCAAAAGTCAAACCTTAAGATAATATCAACTTTATTATTGCAAAATTCGTGCACAAATTTCAGACCACCAAAACAAGTCTCCAAAAGTTTCAAACCCCATCTTCTTCTTCTCCAAAGCTCCCTCATGGATCTATATAGAAAAGCCTCTCATTTTCTATGTTTTCCACCATCAAAAGCTTGATCTAGAGTCATTAAACCAAGCCCTGAAGTTCTTATGGTAAGTGTGTTCTTCAACTTTCTTTTCTATGCATGAATATGTAGTCTTGATGCCATATTTGTTTAAATTCATGCTCCATGATGTTTTGATGGTATATGATGTGTTATAGGACTAGAGTGGTTAGTTTTATGTGCTTAGGATGAGTTTTGAAGTGTTGGAAGTGTTGGAGAATGCATGTGGTTGGATGACCTAATATTGAAGTGTAATTGATGTTTGATGGAAGTTGGAAGAAGATGATGAATAGTGATTGGAGTTGATGAAGTTTTGGAGATGTTTAGTGTTGTTTGAATAATGTAATGAACATATAACAAGCTTTGGGAAACTTGCAATGAGTTTAAGAGAAATTTGGAAGTGTAAAATTAACTTGAAAAACAGAGGAGTTTAAAAGAATTTTCGCAACTTGTTACAGAGTGTACGCCGGCAAAGTACGCTGGCGGTGTTGAAGGGTACGCTGCCGGCGTACATGAGAAATTTGCCGGTGTTGAAGATGCACTCGGGGACCAGAATCGTCGACCTCTAATGCTGGCAAATTTTTACATATATGCCGCCGGCGTTGAAGTCCGGCGTTGGTTTTCCTGTTTCGCAGCCTGTTTGTAATTTGGCCATAACTTTTTCATCTGACCTCTGTTTGAGGTGATTCAAGTTGCGTTGGAAAGATTAAAAAGAGATCTAAAAATTTCATGTTTTAAGATTTTACAATTACAAAAGTATCAGTGCTTAAATTTCAATTCTTTCAGCTAATATACTTTCCAACAAAGTTTAAAACTCATTGTTGTTTGCTAAAAGTTGTCCAAAGCTTGATAAATGGTCATTTAAGTATTTGTTGAGTATTGTATGATAATATATGATATCTAAATGCTATGTGATGATGTTATAATGATTTCTTTGAATTTTTTTGGATGATTATACTAGAGCTTTGATGAACATATATACTTGAACTAAGTGTGAGTTTGCAATTATTTTTGTTACAGTGATTGATTCTCTTTCGATTATTCTCATTGACTCTCAAGCTAGTACAGGTACGCAGTGACTTTCTTGTATGTTTGTTAGGGTAGGCATACTTAAATTTGATATAAATTCTAAATGACTTAAATATTGCTTGATTTGCTTGTGTTTTCACCGTTGAATCCGGTCCGAGGAGCGGTAACTTATCATGATGCAGTGATATGTTAGTGTAGGCGCTTAGGCCAATAGTCATGATGCAATGACTAGGCTCAGCGGATAATCGATAGGAAAATGTAGTAACTGAGCAACATTTACTTATTCTTGAAAAGAAATAGTATAACTTAATTCAATGTGTTGGTCCCGAATGATAACCAAGAGGGGGGGTAATTGGTTATAATAAAAATTTTGACCAAATTTTCACACACTTGGTTATACTAATAAAATGGCTTTTGATCTTTATAAAATAAATGAATTTGATGAAAAAATTCTTTAAAAATAATAAACCAAAATTATCTTATATGAATAATCTCACGAATATTTAAACTATAGTTTGAAAACTTTCTTCTCGGAACCTTCTGACCAACTCTCTGACTCAAGAACAATAAGAACAACACTCTCTGATTAACCTTCTGACTGACGATCAAATGCAATAAAACAAATTAAAATTACACAAATTAAAGAGAGATGAGTAAGAGAGAAATGCAAAACGAATTATAGAGGTTCCGCCTTGAGCGTCAATCCTCTCTTAGCTCCAAGCCAGGGTCACCGGTAATCCACACCGGTATTGTTCCACTAATCCAATAAATAAGAATAGTTACAAGAAGTTCACAATTCACTCAGCTTGATTCTCTCAACAACCAATCTACTGAGCCTACTTGCAACTCACAATCACTAAAATTTATCAAAATCTGAGGAGAATAAAGTAAAGGTCCTCGACGGTTTTTGAACAATACGAAGAACAATGAAAATAATGACAGTAATTTCGCTCTTGAATACTTTTTAATTCTCGTTATTTTTGTTCTACGTTCTGCCCTCTATTTATTTAAGTTGTTCGTATATATTTGTTCTTCTCAACACTTGAAAACAATCTGCTGCGTTCCAGATTAACTTGTTTTCCAGATTTCTCGCAAAAATGAAGATTTGTTCCGGATATGTCGAGTACAATATCTCTTCAAGTCTATCCTCATCTGGATTTGAATTTTGAATCGTCTGATAAGCTTCCTCGAGAGTGAGATAACTTCAAATCTCTACAATCTTGCATGAATATCTCAAACAAACAATTTCAAACATTCCTCTTGTTGATCACGTCTTGAATCTGTTCAAAGTATCACGCCTGGGATATTTATTTTTCTGTTTCATGAATTTCTGACTTCGGACAAGCTCCTGAAATCTTGTATATGTATTAAAAAAATATCCGAACATTACTTGCATAATCTTATCCCAAATTAATTTTCAAATTACTTAAACTTTCTCATCTTATTTTAATTAAAAATAATAAAATACCCTGTGGATTATGAACCAACTTTTGTGGAACAGATTAGATATATTTCCCAAATATATTTAATCATTGGAGCTAGGTCTTCATCATATCAAATATTTTGTTTTTCTTCATATCGTATCTTCTGACATTCCTTCTGCCTTTCATCTGTGTACTTGTTCATAACTAACGTTCCTTCTGCCTAAGCTTCTGACTTATCATTTTTCCTTTGTTCATAATAGATGTTCCTTCTGCCTAAGCTTCTGACTTATCATAAATATTTGAATCCTCTTGAATAAACTTTCTGGATAACTTTCTGATAAAACATACTCAAAATAATCGTTATTTCATTAATTTTTGTTATCATCAAAATCCTTGATTGAGAGAAACCAACATTCTCCCCTTTTTGATGATAACAAAACCCATATATAAACAAAATAAATAAAAATTACACATATATATTCATCCAGAAATTTTTAACGCATTCTCGCATTCTCATTTCATCCAAAGATCGAAAAGATTGAAAAAAATGTCCTAAATTTTATATTCTACAAAATTGAATTATCCAAGAATTATCCAAAAGATTATCATATCTAGTGATTTTGTTTATTTGTCTCCCCCTTTTTGTTAGCATCAAAGAAACCAGCATTAAGAAAATAAATGCTCCCCCTAAGAATATGCCAAAAGTAAACATTCATGCGTTTGAAAAATAAAATGTGCAGAGTCTGAAATATCAAAATACAGACATATTCAAGGAGTTCTGAAAACAAAAAAAATGTAAATCATTTTTTCTTTGATTGCCTAGTTATTACTGTCTTGCGGGCTGGTTGTTTTTTCCTTTGAGGAAAAGTCTTTGGAGGAGGAACAGATGATTGAGGTTGAGATTGAGTGGGCTGATCAGGTTTTTGAGTTTTGTTTAAAGTGAGAATATCCTCAGCAACCTTATGAAGAGCTTCCAAATCTGCAGAGGGAATTGGCTCAATATGTTCAACAGTAACAGCTTGGATCCCTTCATCAGTGGAGCCTGCACGTTTTCTTCTGGTTGTGGATTCAAAGCTTCAGAGGGTGGAATTTGAGAAGACAGTTGTGGGTCACTGGTAGTGAGAGGAACAGCTGGATCAAAGTTCTCAGGAGGTAGATCATCCATGACGACCTCTGGATGTGAGTCCTGTTGTGGGTCAAGATGCTGGGACTCGTCTTTTTGCTGCAAATCAATAGTTTGAAGAATAGATTTTGTTAAATGTTCTTCAAATCATTGATTTTCTTATCAATGAGACCTAATAAAGCAGATTGGAGGCCTGATCGTGAAGTCTCTCCTGGAGGTGGAGGAACAACATCCTCTGAGTCACTCTCTGACTCACTTTCATCAATCCTAGTATCACCTTCCCTAATCTCAAACTTTCCACCAGTGCGAACACGATATGATTTCTTTTTCTTGCTTTCATCTTCTCTTTTCCAGTATTTTTAGAAGATAAATTCTTCTCTCTATCTTCTGCAATATCCTCTGCCTCACTTTCTGTCCCATTCTGAATCTAGAAGCAGTTCACCTTCAGCCAAGGATTTTATCTTTTCCCAATCAAATCGAAATTTACTAAACTTAGAATGTCTATACCAAGCACCATCTTTGGAAAACCACAGTTTTTGAGATACAAGAATCCCCATTTTCTTCAAATTTGTTTCTCCAAATTTCTTTAAACCGACTGTAGGTGTAACATTTGGGGACAAGGTAACATTCTTGTATTTAAAAAATTTCATTAAAACATTTCCATAGGGTTTGTTTCTTCGTGTTCTCCATATGTGTTTCAAAATCATGGTGGGTATATCTATTTCTAAGTTCTTTTTCATTGCCAAAACAATCATAGCTTCCTCGATTGAAATGGTTGTTGTACTACCATTCTTTGGCAAAATACAATCTACAACAGCTTTATGTAACAACCGAATAAGTAATTCAAAATCAGTTGAAAAGATATCCTTCTCTTTAAAACTACCAACCCCATCATTCAATTCTTGAAATATTGCATTCCTAGACAGTGTCAATATTTTTCTATCATCTTGCATGTCCTTCATCTCAAAGCAGTGTAGAAGATCTTTCCTTGTGATCTTAATAACTTTGCCTCCCGCTCTAGATTTTAAAGACAAATCCTCTAACTGAGACAAGTTTTCATAAAATTCCTTTATGACCCTTTCATCAACTACGTCAAGAACATGACATATGTTCTTGCATCCAATCCTATTCAGCCAATGATTCCAATAAAAGCCATTGTTCGAAAAGAATTTGAAATCGATGTAAGAACATTCTCTTACCTTTTTCAACCGTGAAGAAGAAATCAAGGATTTCTTTCCCCTTTTTCTTTTGGCTGGGGTTTGCACTCGTTCTTCTTGAGACGGTATGCTCTGAGTCATCTTCTGACTCAAGCATGGGGCCTTCAGATTGTCGTTCCTCAGCCTGTTGAGGATCCACAGTTGTTTGCTTCTCAGTTTGTGATTCATCGTTTCTTTCCTTTGAACGAGATTCCCGTAGAGTTCCATCTTTAGTTGTGGTTTCTACATGATTTTCTGAGATGGACTGAGTTTCTTCAATGTTTATTTCCTCTGTAATTTTCTTGGATTTGAAACCTTTCGAGAGACGTGAGGATTTTCTTGCCATTGTTTAGGGTTTCGATTTGAGAGAGTTGAGAATGTCAGAGGAGAGAAAGATAGTTGTTTTTGAGAGGGAAAAGAAGGTGTAGGTGGGATACGAAGAGGCTAAAAAAATGCCGCCCATCATGAAATTATTTCCCTTTTTTTTTTTATTAAAAAAACGTTTGTAACATTATCATTATTTTGTAAAATAATTTAAAAAGGAAAACACATTCCAACCTCATTTCTGAGAAATTCAAATCTGATTTTATCCAACGGTTTTGTAAAAATATCAGCATATTGATTTTCAGTTGAGACAAACTCAATACATATGTTACCATTTTGTACATGATCTCTAATAAAATGATGTCTAATTTCTATATGCTTAGATCTAGAATGATGCACAGGATTTTTTGTTAAGTTGATTGCACTTGTATTATCACACTTTATTGAAATATTTTTATAATGCAAACCAAAATCTTGTAGTTGTTGTTTTATCCAAAGAATTTGTGCACAGCAATTTCCTATTGAGACATATTCAGCTTCTGCTGTAGATAAAGCAACTGAATTTTGTTTCTTGGAAGACCAAGAAATTAATTTATTTCCTAAAAATTGACAAGTTCCAGAAGTGCTTTTTCTATCAACCTTACATCCTGCATAATCAGCATCTGAATATCCTATTAATTCAAAATTTTCATTTTTAGGATACCAAATTCCTAATTTTGCAGTACCTGCAATATACTTAAAAATTCTTTTCACAGCTTTTAAATGAGTTTCAGTAGGACTACTTTGAAATCTTGCACAGATACACACAGAGAACAATATATCTGGCCTAGATGCAGTCAAATACAACAAAGAACCAATTAAGCTTCTATAAAGTTTTTCATTAATTTTCTTACCTTTAGAATCAGCATCTAACCTTATAGATGAACTCATTGGTGTAGCAGCTTCTTTTGAGTTCTCAAATCCAAACTTTTTCAGAATTTGTTTGGTATATTTCTCTTGATGAATGAAGATTCCATCCTTTGTTTGTTTGATTTGTAATCCCAAAAAGAAATTTAATTCTCCCATCATGGACATCTCAAATTCAGCCTGCATAAGCTTTGCAAATTCTTGACAATACTTTTCATTAGTAGATCCAAAAATTATGTCATCAACATATATTTGCACAACAATTATATCATCATTGTAATATTTCAAAAATAAAGTTGTGTCAATAGCACCTCTTTGATATCCACTAGTTATGAGATATTCACTAAGTCTCTCATACCATGCTCTTGGTGCTTGTTTTAAACCATACAAAGCTTTCCTTAACTTGAAAACATGATCAGGTTTAAGATGATCTTCAAATCCGGGTGGTTGTTCAACATATACTTCTTCTTTAATATAGCCATTCAAAAATGCACTCTTTACATCCATTTGATATAATTTGAAATCTTTATAACAAGCATAAGCAAGTAATAATCTTATTGCTTCTAATCTAGCTACTGGTGCAAAAGTTTCATCATAGTCTATTCCTTCTTCTTGAGAATATCCTTTAGCTACAAGTCTTGCTTTATTTCTAACAATTTTACCATTTTCATCTAATTTATTTTTATATACCCATTTAGTTCCTATAATTGATTTATCTTCAGGCCTAGGGACTAAATTCCAAACATTATTTCTTTGAAATTGATTTAATTCCTCATGCATAGCATTTATCCAATTTTCATCATTCAATGCTTCATCTATGTTACTTGGTTCTATTTCAGATATCAAAGCAAAATGATTTTCAAGTTCTTGTAATTCAGATCTAGTTCTAGTTCCACAATCAATATTACCAATAATTAAACTTGATGGATGTGAAGATTTATATCTCCAACCCTTTGAACTTTCAGGAGTATTAAAGTTTAATTTTTGCTTACCTTCTGTCTTACCTTCTGTCCTACCTTCTGTCTGACTGTCGGTCTGACTTTTTGTCTTACTTTCTGTCTTAGCAGATTTTTGTTGATTTGCAGACTCATGTATATCAGCTGTATCAACCTTCTTCTCATTTACATCATTAGTTTTAATACTAATAACATCATCATCATCAACATCATCTTTTACGTCAATAAATCTCACATTTATAGATTCTTCAACTATTTTTGTTGTTTTGTTAAACACACGATATGCTTTACTATGTTGTGAATATCCAAGAAAAATTGCTTCATCTGATCTTTCATCAAATTTTCCAAGGTTATGTAAATTCTTTTTCACATAACAAGTACAACCAAACACATGAAAATATGAAACGGATGGTTTTCTACCACGAAATAATTCATAAGATGTTTTTGTAGTATGAGATCTAATATATACTCTATTCATAATATAGCATGCAGTTGCTACTGCTTCAGCCCAAAAATGTTTAGCTATATTACTTTCATTTAACATAGAACGTGTCATTTCTTGAATAGTTCTATTCTTTCTTTCCAACTACCCCATTTTGTTGAGGTGTATATGGAGCAGAAAAATTATGTTGTATTCCATGTTCTTCACAAAATGATATAAATGATGCATTATCAAATTCTGTACCATGATCAGTTCTTAAAGAAATAATAGAAAAACCTTTTTCATTTTGTATTTGTTTAGCAAATCTTTGAAAAGTCTCAAAAGTTTCTGATTTATACTTTAAAAAGAATACCCATGTATATCTTGAAAAATCATCCACTATAACAAGACCAAATTTGCTTCCTCCTAGACTCAATGTTCTAGTAGGTCCAAATAAGTCAAGATGTAAAAGTTCAAGTGGTCTTTTAGTTGTCATCATATTTATACTTTTGTGTGACATTGAAACCATTTTGTTCTTTAAACAAGTTGAACATTTAACATCATGCCTTATATTGATTTTAGGTAATCCAACAACAATATCCTTTTTAGATAATTTTTCCAAATGATTGAAATTTACATGTCCTAATTTTTTGTGCCATACATAAATGCTATCATCATAGACAAAAAGCAACATTCAACATTCATATCAGATGGAGTAATTAAGTATACATTTCTTTTTCTATATCCTTCAAATATTTTTATTCCATCAGAATTATATGCAAAACATTTGTTTTTCTCAAAATTCATTTGATATCCTTTGTCACATAGTTGACTTATACTTAATAGATTGTGTTTTAATCCTTTAACTAATGAAACATTTTCAATCATGTATGGGGGATAACCAATTGTACCTGTTCCAACGATTTTACCACGGCTATCATCACCAAATCTTACATACCCTTTTTCTTTCCAAACTATGCTAGTGAACAAGGAAGGATCTCCTGTCATATGACCTGAACATCCACTGTCCAAGTACCATGTTCCTTTTATTTTTGCTCCTTGTTCCTGCAATCAAAAGTAAAGGCGATTAAACCTTCTTAGGAACCCAAACAAACTTGGGTCCTTGATAAGTCAAGCTCGTTTTATCTTGCTTCTTAACTTGATATGAACTGAGCTTGTTTCTTTTATAGAAACAATATTTTTCAATATGACCTACTTTATTACAAAATGAACATGCATATGGTTGTTGATGATACCTTTGATTTCCTCTTTTATAATTATAATGTGTCGGATAATCATTATAAGCATACCTGTACCTTCTGGTGTACCTTCTGCTTGGATAGCTTGGTTGAACATACCTTCTGATGTTCCTTCTGCTGGTACTGTTCTTGCTTTTTTCGTTACGGACAGCCACTTGATTATTCGTTGATTTGTTTTCTTTCACAAAAATCGTCTTTTTCATATTATTTGAGGAATTTCCAGATTCATATCCTAATCCATGTTTAATGAAAGGTGGTCTTTGACTTCCAATTAACATATTCAATTTCTTATCACTTTCATTAAATTTGTTGAACGTGTTCTTTATCATTGAGATAGATCTTCAACCCTTCCTTTTAATTCCTTAATTTCGGTTTTCAAAACTTCATTTTCTTTCTTGATGCCATCAGTTTTGACAAACAACTTCTCATTATCAGTTTTCAAAATATCATTTTCATCAATAAGAAGTTTATTAGTTTGACGCAAAACATCCTTTTCGTTCTTAAGAGCTTTATTTTCTACTTCTAATTTTGTAATTTTTACATCTGCCTTTTTAATGCTCTAAGTAACTTTTTCATTTCAGAATAAATATCATTTTCATTTATATCTTCATCGGAATCAGAATGTACCTCAGATGCAGCCATGAAACACAAATTTGCTTCTTCTTCATTGTCACTTGTATCTTCTGATTCACCTTCTGATTCATCAAGGTCACTCCATGTCGCCATCATAGCACGACTTTTCTTCTTGAATTTCTTCATTTTCTTTTTTAACACAGGACATTCGTACTTAATGTGACCAGGTTGTTTGCATTCGTAACACACGAGTTCCTTCTTTTCTTTCTTTTCTTCCTTTTCTTTGTAATTCTTTCCTGCACTTGACTTGTTAGTTTTATTGAAATTATTATATTTCTTACCTTTGAAGAACTTGCTCAATCTTCTTGCAAGCATGCCAATGTTTTCCTCCATGTTGTCATCATCGGAATCAGTTTCATCATTTGTGATTTTCCTTGCTTTGAAAGCTATTGCTCTTGAACTTCCTTCGGCTTCTTCAGTTGTGTTAATGTGTGATTCATAAGCTAATAGTTTCTCCCTTAGTTGACTAAGAGTTAACTTGTTCAGATCTTGGGCTTCTTCAATTGCTGTCTTTTTAGCATCCCATGACTTTGGCAATATTCTGAGCATCTTCCTGACTAAATCAGAATCATCCATTTTCTTTCCAAGAGAAGTCAGTTCATTAGTTATAGCAGTAAAACGATTAAAGGCTTCTCTTATTTTCTCTTCAGGTTTGATCTTAAATAACTCATATTGTTGCAACAAAGAATTAATCTTTGTTTCCTTAATAGTATTAGTTCCTTCATAAGTGTTGGATAGTGTATCCCAAATTTCTTTTGCATTTTCACAAGAAGAAATTAAATAGAATTCAGAAGGAGCTATAGTAGTGAGTAAGAGATTCTTAGCCTTATTGTTTTTCTCAATGTGCTTCAATTGTTCATCCGTAAAACTGCCATCATCATTCATAACCACTTGTGTGTCTCCAAAGGAAATCACCTGCCAAGATGCATAATCATTAGCCTTTATGTAGGTAGACATACGCATTTTCCAATAGAGATAATTTGTTCCATCAAAATATGGAGCTCGATTGATAGCAATGTTATTATCAGCCATTTGAAAAGATCACTCAAAAATAGATGAGAACCGCTCTGATACCAATTGTTGGTCCCGAAATGATAACCAAGAGGGGGGGTGAATTGGTTATAATAAAAATTTTGACCAAATTTTCACACACTTGGTTATACTAATAAAATGGCTTTTGATCTTTATAAAATAAATGAATTTGATGAAAAACTTCTTTAAAAATAATAAACCAAAATTATCCTATATGAATAATCTCACGAATATTTAAACTATAGTTTGAAAACTTTCTTCTCGGAACCTTCTGACCAACTCTCTGACTCAAGAACAATAAGAACAACACTCTCTGATTAACCTTCTGACTGACGATCAAATGCAATAAAACAAATTAAAATTACACAAATTAAAGAGAGATGAGTAAGAGAGAAATGCAAAACGAATTATAGAGGTTCCGCCTTGAGCGTCAATCCTCTCTTCTAGCTCCAAGCCAGGTCACCGTAATCCACACCGTATTGTTCCACTAATCCAATAAATAAGAATAGTTACAAGAAGTTCACAATTCACTCAGCTTGATCTCTCAACAACCAATCTACTGAGCCTACTGCAACTCACAATCACTAAAAATTTATCAAAATCTGAGGAGAATAAAGTAAAGGTCCTCGACGGTTTTTGAACAATATGAAGGAACAATGAAAATAATGACAGTAATTTCGCTCTTGAATACTTTTTAATTCTCGTTATTTTTGTTCTACGTTCGCCCTCTATTTATTTAAGTTGTTCATATATATTTGTTCTTCTCAACACTTGAAAACAATCTCCTGCGTTCTAGATTAACTTGTTTCCAGATTTCCAAAAAAACTCGCAAAATGAAGATTTGTTCCGGATATGTCGAGTACAATATCTCTTCAAGTCTATCCTCATCTGGATTTGAATTTTGAATCGTCTGATAAGCTTCCTCGAGAGTGAGATAACTTCAAATCTCTACAATCTTGCATGAATATCTCAAACAAACAATTCAAACATTCCTCTTGTTGATCACATCTTGAATCTGTTCAAAGTATCACGCCTGGGATATTTATTTTTCTGTTTCATGAATTTCTGACTTCGAACAAGCTCCTGAAATCTTGTATATGTATTAAAAAATATCCGAACATTACTTGCATAATCTTATCCCAAATTAATTTTCAAATTACTTAAACTTTCTCATCTTATTTTAATTAGAAAATAATAAAATACCCTGTGGATTATGAACCAACTTTTGTGGAACAGATTAGATATATTTCCCAAATATATTTAATCATTGGAGCTAGGTCTTCATCATATCAAATATTTTGTTTTTCTTCATATCGTATCTTCTGACATTCCTTCTGCCTTTCATCTGTGTACTTGTTCATAACTAACGTTCCTTCTGCCTAAGCTTCTGACTTATCATTTTTTCTTTTTTTCATAATAGATGTTCCTTCTGCCTAAGCTTCTGACTTATCATAAATATTTGAATCCTCTTGAATAAACTTTCTGGATAACTTTCTGATAAAACATACTCAAAATAATCGTTATTTCATTAATTTTTGTTATCATCAAAATCCTTGATTGAGAGAAACCAACACAATGTTTATGGGAGCATGTGAATTAAATTATATTATGGATTGAGTTAAGTGAAGTTGGGCAACGACTATATAACCTATATGAGATTATTCTTTTCAGTGTAACGTTATCTAGGAGATATAGATATTCGGCTATCTGTATCAACCCCCTGAGCGTCATGAGCGTTACTTAGGATCCCCAGAATCCCATGGCTTGTTCCGGAGTTTGAATACTCCAATGACGATTTGATCAATGATTTCTAATGAAAGATAAATAAAACATTAATGTTGCATTGCATTAGTTAGGTATGATTGTCACTACGCTTTTGAGTGTTGTTGCTGTGTATTGGGCCTTTGGCTCACTGTTGCTACTTTTCAGGTGATGATTGTTATGATGATATGGGCTATGGGTCGGATTGGAAGAAGTTTATGGATGAGTGGGGTGAGTAGGAATCGAGTGCAAGATGGCAAGGAAGGAAAATTTTTGAACAAGTTGTGGGTTCAATTTTGTATTTTGTATTTTGAATAGAGGCTTGTTAGTTAAGCCTTGTTTATATATAAAGACTTAAAGTCTATTTTTCTTATTTTGTGAAAACTTATGTAAGTTTGTTGTGTCATGTGTTTGACACAAGATTGTAAATTATTTCTTTAAAAGTTCTATATGAATAGATTACTCAAGTGAGTAATCCTTTTGTAAAAAGTCTTTATATCAAGTTATAGTGGGATTAAACAAACAATTCACATAAATTGTTAGATTTAGGACAACCTTACATATAATATGAAAATATTATATGTGGTTGGGGACTTGACTTGCTAAATCTTAAGGATTGGTGGGTCGGGTCTTTACATGTATGGAAGTCAAGAAGATTGTCCTCTTCTATAATTGTCTAATTTAATATAAAAAAAGTGGATTAACTCCACTTCCTATGTTGCTTGATCCTGCATTTTCTATGAGAACTAAAGGTTCTCTAGTGTTTGTCGTTTCTGATCCTATTTAAGAATTTATCTCACTCTCTATATGTCTTGTACTTGTCTGACAATACTATCTATTTTGGCCAAAAAAAAAAAAAAAAAACTATACTATCTATTGATTCTAGTTCTTGGGAAGGCTAGATCTAAATAATTTATTTGTTCTTCAGTTTCTAATATTTTCTCAATTTCTTGTGTGTTCATTGGACAATTTTGATCAATGTTATGTTGTTCCTCTTGTATGTCTCTTTCTTTTGTTTTAGGTATAAGTCGCTCTATTAAGTCTTTCTATAATTTTCATATTCATACAATGTATCTTCTTTAATACCATATCTTTCAATCAAGTGTTAGTTTTTTGGGTGTCTTAAAAACTTGTGCCTAACATAAGTTTTTCCTAACTTATCTTATATGCCTTCAACAAAATAATAACCTTCTTTTCTCAATTGTTCCATTACTTCATTATGATCTTCCCAGTTTTCTATAAAGAATATTCCATTTGTATGATTTTTCTTATATCCGCAATACCTAGGTCTGCTTCCACTATAATGTAACATTTTTTCTTATTGTATGTCATCATTATTCAGCTCCTAATTATCTAAATCTCCTAATATTTCATCTTTGTTGTAATCTCCCTAATTTTACAAAACCCGATTATAAAAAATATTATAAATAAAATATAGAATTGTAAAAGAACTATAATAAGAGTATAAAAAGTCACTCCTAATTTTTCACGAATTAAAATTATTAAAGTATAAACAAATAATGATTAATGATAAACCATCGTTACTGTAAAATTTAAAATCAATTTCCTTAAGTTCAATACTTAGAAAAATAAGATTCTAATAAAAATATTGTAGCGACCCTAAAAGAGGCCTAGCAAGATTGCCCTAAATCGCCATATCACGTGTGCACCCGCAACATGAAAATCGCCTTACAAGTCAGAGTTTACAAGACTCTAATTAATTATCCTCTCATTATATTATACATATATAAATTTATCATGAAAATAATTTATTGGATATCAAAACTTCCACAGATCATAAAGATTGTAGAAAATCAGATATCCTACCAAACGACAAGATAAGGTAAACCTAGGTTTAACACAAAATATCAACTAGGTTTAAGTTAAGAAAAAGACAACATTTTTATGTTTATTCTCTGTGCTAGGTTTAACCTATCAAATTCTCAATCTTCTATTAATCTTGTGCAACTTGATCTTTGTCAAGCTATGCACTCAGATCCTATCGCATCCTGTGTTCAACTTACCAGCAAAATCAAACTATTGGGGAGTCAGCTACAACTACCTGAGTGAAGTATATCCTCACTCCATATCATTCAAGCAAAAATAAACAAGTTATTAAACAAGCATATACAATGCAGACAAGCAAATGAACAAATATATATGGCCAATCAGTAGCCATATATATATTCGGATTTATGCCCTCCAAATCCGGGGTAGGGTAACATCTACACATCAGCACTCGGACCTCTAATGCTTCGGAAATCAAATTTATTCAAAGAGTTTTTCATATATAGAAAATAATATACATATAACAACATCCCATTGAAGCAAGACATCCTTAACAATGACTCAGCGCGATGCTAGGAGATGGGTCGTCTCCCCAGGACGACTTAGTTCCCATTCCCCTAGAACAAGGCCCATGGTACACACTAGGCATACACTACTTCGATCCTCCATGTTCGTCGTCCTTATAGGACAGTGTGGCCCATCCATGTCAAAGTGTAGTGGTGATGACCATCTATATGCAATCGTGTAATGCATGCTCAATTTTGTAATTATCATGCTAATAGTTATTAAGTCCATTTATTTGGCGATCAAACAATTATTGTTACACTCCAAAGGGTATCATAAATATAACAGTCCGCTGCAAGCTAAATGAGACTTAAGAATCACTACCCCAATCATTCAAAAGTCTTGTATTAGAATGAAAGGTGTTCTCTTACGACAATAGAATACATATGTAATTGGAGATAGATAGTTCAATTTGATAAGGTAAGCATAAAAACATAAACCACAGATATCTCAGGATCAGTTACAAAAATACTAAGGGGCATTCCTCAGCTCAACAAAAGTCTAGGTATTATCTTTTAAGTAAAACCTGATCGTATAAGGTTTACTAAGAAAGATTATACAGAACTAATCATAAACTTCTAAAGGAACAACTCCTAGCTTTGAATTACCTGATTTAGCCAAGTCTGGGGATGCAGCCATATGTACGAAAACTACATCAAAAAGAAGCTATGGGGGTATAAGCTATGCTAGCTTAGTGAGTTTCTCTTCCAAAATTAAATACTTCATCAATCAATAGGGCAAGCAAGTTATATTACACAACCATATGAAATGCACAAGCACATGAGCATACAATACATAGGACTTTCCGGGAGTCCTATGTTCAATGGTTTACGCCCTCCATTCGGAGTTAGGTGTTTCAAGCCCATATGATCATAGATTTCAATTTTTTTCGTTTATATAGTGGTTGATTCAGGTGCCCACCCACTCACTAATTTTGTAGTCGATTCTGTCACGCCCTAGAGGGTATCCTAAATGTGGCAGTCCACCGCATATAATATTAAAGCTAATGATTGACAACCTTAGTCATGCAAGAGCTTCGATATCATATGCAAGGCGTGCTTCCAAGATAGTAGGAGACTCATAGGGGTATTACGTTTAAATAGATAAGTATGAATAGATAAACATAAGATCTTCATTTAAAAATAAATCCGTACATCATCTTAGGGGCATTCCCCCACCTTAAAATCTTTGTCCAACTATACTAGTAACAAATAAACATAACTACCACAAAAGCCTACTATAGAGATTTTCCTAGAAGTCTATGTTCAAAACTAAAAATACAAAAACTTCTTCCAAAAACTCCTAGTAGCTTAAACTCGTACTTGGCACACGGGGCTCCTTGGGGCCAACCATAGATAAACATACTGTAATAGAAAACTATAAGGGTATAAGCAAATATAGCTTAGTGAGATAATTCCATCTATAAGACATTTCGATAATTCATACAAGTATTTTAAATCAAAACATATGAAAATGCACAAATCATATGAACAAGCAAGATACACATGATTAACCGGAAATCAAGTGTAGCTGGATTTAACGCCCTCCATGACAAGGGTTGGGAGGTTACAGGCTCATACGACCATTATTATCCGCAGATTTACCTGCTTTTGCTTGCCCTGTAGACTTTCCCGCTCCTACTAGCCACCATATAGACTTTCCGGCTCCTACCAACCACCACTACCATTTCCTCGTTTCCCCACACGAAGAATAGTAGTGAAACAAATGTGACTCATGTGAATGATATGCATGAATTGATTTCAATATAAAATTTAACCATAGATGTTTAGTTCAAGTTAAAGGCGATCAACACAATTTTCATCATATCAAAACAAGAATCACAATTTATTTATCAAACCAACTTCCAATATTCTTAACTTGTATTCAATCATGCATAATACCAAGTCACACAATAATTATCCATTTTATCTTTTCCTTATTTGCTAGTGCTACTAATTACAAGCACAAAACAAGGAAATGTAACTTAGGAAAAGAATTAACTCACTCCATAACGGTAGGTTTAATCGAAATAGTCCTCCGGATAGATGATCTCGGGTCCCTCGTCACCTAAACAAAATGAAATACCCAAAATAAGTATTTCATAAAACTTCTATTCTTGAAGATTCTAAACTTTTCTTGAAATCGCGATAAAATCGTATAAGAGGAATTCCAACTTAAAATGACCATAACTTGCTCATCTTAACTCGAAATTTCGCGTATAATATATCGTTTTCTACCTACTTGAAAAGATCTACGCATTTCTAAGATTATTTTCATAAAATTAATTCGTTTGGGTTCCGAAAAAGCAGCGACCAGATTCTTCACGAATTTACAATAACTTGAGTTCCTCTTTTTAAATAAAACTCAATTGAAGACATGAATGTTCCAAGTATTTTTATAAACTTTTTTGGAAGAAATATACATATATGTATTGACTCATGACAAATGGATGAAGTAAATGAAGTTGTCTCAACTTATGAAAAGTAAAATTTTAAAAGATTTTGTTGGAATATTCATTTTACTTTTGAAAAGGTCTTGAGTTATTTGAATATTACTTTAAATTCTTAAGGAGTGGTTTTTATTTTCTATACTTAGATTCCAACAACTTTTAAAAGTAATAACAATTTCGTAAAAAGGATGTTCTTGTTTCTTGTAATGATTCCAAAAGAATTCCTAATACTTGATGAAAAATAAATTTGTATAAAACCTTTGGTTTATTCAAGAAAAATCGTTTCTAAGCATGTTCATGACTTTTTAAGAAATCTATTTTCTACATCTATTTCTTTAGAAAGAATCTTTAATTTAAGAAAACACTTCCTCGTTTATTTTTGTTGAGACAAAAACATTATGTTCATGCATGAATATGAATCATAAAATTATGGAATATAAAGGAACATAATAACTTAAAAGAATAAGCAAATAACGAAATAAATCAAGTATTGGGACCTTGCTTCATCAATTACCCCAGGACTAGAAAAGACTAGTCCGAACAGAAAAGAAAGAATGAAATGAAATGAAAAAGAAAGTTTTGACTTGATGAGGACAAGTCTAAACTAGAAAAGACTAGTCTTAGAACAACTTGAAAATTAATAAATTGCAATGAAGTAAATAAATTGCATGGAAGGTAAATAAATTGCAAGGACAATGAGCTTATTGCTCTAAATATTATATATATAGCTATATAGATATTTAGATAGTTATGAACATAAAGGAACATAAAAAAAACATAAAGGAAATAAGGGAATTGATATTATGAACAAAAACAAAGTATGAACCTATTGTTGCTTTCTTAACCTTCGTGGTTTTAGAAACACACATAAGTTCATACTAAGTAGTATGAACATACGAATTCTTGAAGAAAGTTTACCTAAAAGAAGAAACTAGAGAGAGCTTCTTGTAAGAAACTTCTTGGAGAGAATTCTTGAGAGATTTTGAGAGAGTAACTTTAGTAAAGAAATTGTCGTGAAAGAAGTGAAGGTAGAGAGGGGGGGGGGGGGGGGGGGGGGCGCGGGGGGCGGGGGTTGGATTTATAGGAAATGTGGAGATAATTTGTGTTAATTAAATAAGTGAAAAATAAAACAAATTGAGGCATCAATGGGGGTGGTAGGCGCAAATTTGAGGGGAGAGAGAGAGGAAATTTTTTTTTTGTTATTTTGTTAATTAACTGTAAGAAATGAAAGATGTGAAATTGTATTGGAAATGAAAATGTTTAAGAAATAAGTGTATGGGTTTGTAAGAGTTGGTTGTAAGAAAAAGTAGAGATAGATGAATAGTGTAGAATAGTAGAAAATAGTGTAATGTAAAAGTAGACATGACAATTAAATGCCGGTAGTAAGAAAATACCCGAATAAATGCGATATCTGATATTTTTAGCTACCGAAAAATTACGAAATTAATATTTTTGGAAATCTTATATTTTTACGAGTCTAATGGTGTATTCAGAATATTTTTCCTATTCCAGGCTCCAGGACACGTTTTTCGACAACTGTGTCCGATCGGGTTCAAAGGACATTCGAATTTTGCAAAACTGATATTTTTATATAACCTATGGCTATTACGAACTATTATAACTGATTACTCAAACTTCGTTTTCTAGGGCTAGGGAGAACGGTAATGCCGAATTGAAGCGGTTACGGTAAACTAGGGTTTTGTTAACTAGAAATCCAGTTTACAGATTCAAGTGCTTACACCACTTCCATTTTAATTCAAGTCATCATGCCAACAATCGAGTTTTTTAGCCTACTTGTTGCCTAGCTATTATGCCTTCTTCCCACAAAGGTAATAACAAATGTAATGTAACTCAACATACGATATGCATGGTCAATTTAATTATAAAATCATGGCATATTAATTAAGCAATTAAAGGCGATCATAGATATTGCAGGCACTTCTATTCTATACTACATCATACAAGTATTCATAGCACTTTCCATTTCGATATTCTTATCATCAATTCAACCAAATAGAATTTACATGCACATTTTAATTTTATCTTAACTTAATTCTAATGCCACTATCATTACAAGCACAATCAAGGGTATATAATTTAAAGATAGTGAACTCACTCGGTCATGGACACCAGTCTCTAATGGTGGTGATCTGGAAACAAGAATTTTTCCCCCTATTCAAAATCACCTAAATGAAAGAAATACCCAAATGAGTATTTCATACCATTACTAGTTCCAACTTATTAAATAAAACTCTCGAGTTCGTAATTTTCATGGTAGGTAGAAATTGCAACTTAAAATGGCTCTAACTGGTCATTTTAGCTCGGAATTTCGCAAATAAGCTATCGATTTCTGTCTACTTCGAACGATCTATCTATTTATGATGTTATCGTTAAATTTTGAAAATTTTTAGGTCTTGGAATGCTCCGATCAGATCTGATCAGTAGCTAAAACTTGCATTTCCGAAATTTTTTTGTGAAATTTGCATTACTTCTACCAAGTATAGTATATGTGCATACAATATCTACAAGTTATTATCATGAATGACATGATATGAGCCATCTACATGTAAATCCTTAATGATTTTTTATTAAAAAGAACTTTTGGAAAACTTTTATTTTCCAACAATTTCAGGAACACTTGGTTTGGAAAACTAGCTTTATCTTTTTTGAAAATCACCATATTTTTATTAAGATAAAGCCTTGATGACCTATATACCTAATGCCTTCATTATCTTAATAAAATTCTTCATTTAAAGGTTGGAAAATAGATGTTTAAATGTGGGTTTTGTAAACCCCAAATTTTTGGAATCAGTTTAGCATAAAACCCTAAATCGGAAGTCAAACGGAACCTAAAGGTCAACAAAACCCTATTTTACCGTATCCAACTAAATCCGGCATTGCCGTTTTCTTTGGCCCTAGAAAACGAAGTTGGGATAATCAACTAGAATAGTTCGTACTAACCATCGGTCTTATAAAAGTTTCAGTTTCGTGAAATTCGGGTGTCTTCGAACCCGATCGGACACAGTTCTCGAAAAATGTGTCCGGAAGCCTGGAATAGTAAAAATATTCCGAATACACCGTTTAGACTCGTAAAAATATAAGTTTTTCAAAAATATCAGTTTCGTAATTTTTCAGTAAGTAAAAATAAAGATAATAGCTATTATACGCGTATTTTCTTATACCGGTATTTATTGTCATATCTACTTTAATTTACACTATTCATTACTATTCTACACTATTCTTTTATCTCTACTTTTTCTTACACCTATTCTTAGACTCTACATAACCTATTAATCTTAACATTTTACCTTTTCATAACTTTATATCACATCTACTTAATATACATCTTTTATTTCTTCAAAAAGTCAAAAAAAAAAACAAAACACCCTCCCATGCATGGCGGCCCCCCCTTCTCTCAATGCCCTCAATTTGTTTTAATTTCACTTTATTTTAATCATACAATAATCACTCCTCAATTTTCTATAAATACCCTCTCATCTTTCACTTCTTTCAACCATCTCTTCTCTAAAGTTATTATAGAAAAATCTCTCTCAAATTCTCTCAAGAGTTCCTTCCAAGAGTTCTTCCTAGTTAGCTTCTTTTAAGTAAGAGTTTCTTCAAGAAGTTTCCATGTTCATCTACTTAGTATGAACTTAATGTGTGTTTTCTAAAACATGAAGGTTAAGAAAGCAACAATAGGTTATACTTTGTTTTTTGTCCATAATCATAATTCCTTTATGTTCATGTTACTTTATCTTCAATTATGTTTCTCTTATGTTCATTTATGTCTCTTTATGTTCATAACTATTACTATATCTATATAGCTATATATACTATTTAGAGCATATAAGCTCATGATCTTGCAATTTATTTACCTTTCATGCAATTTATTTACTTCAATGCATTTTATTTATTCCAAGTTGTTTTAAGACTAGTCTCTAGTCTTAGACTTGTCCTCATCAGTCAAAACAAGCTTTTCTTTCTTTCATTTTATTTCATTATGGGACTAGTTTACTTCTTAGTCTCAGGAGCCTTGAAAAGCTAAGATCCAATACTTGACTTTATTATTATGCTTTATGTTATTTTGGTTATTATTATTCTCAAATCATGCTCATTTAGATTGTTGTCCATAATTTTATTTAAACTAAAGAAGAATTTTGTCACTTAGAAATAAGTTTATGTAAAGTATAAAATCTATAAAGCACACAAAATAAACTCATTCCTTTTCATGTTATGAAAAGAACTCACTATAATTTTATAACTACTTTTACTTGAAAAATCCCGCTTAGATCCTTATTATTCACCTTGTTTTTCAAAGAAAATATTTTGTTGACAAAAATGGTTCTTTTCATAAGAAAAAAAATAAGATGAATGATAAGGAAATTTTAAGTAAAGACCTTTGCAAACAAATAGGCAAGAAAATTTATGGTTTGAAAATAATAAAGTTATTTCTTTTCAAGTTACAAGAAGAAATTAATAAGATTATAGAAATTAGCTTTTCTATAAAAAGTCGTTATTGTTCCACATGTTTTTATGAAGAAACAAATTTTCATGCATGGATGGATTATTTTTTAAAAATATAAGACATGAGAAAAGAATGAGAAATATCAAGTATAGGATTTTTGCAAAACAAGTAAACAAGAAATTTAACAAGAAAAATGAAGAATAGCATATTTCCTAGAAAACTTCAAATATAGTATTAATGTAACTTAGAAAGAAGAAAATTTTATTTTCAAAGGTCACTTAGAAAAAGATAAATAAAACCACCATAAAACGTTTTTAGAAAATAAAGAAAACAAGGTATTCATTTCAAAGAAATTTGCAAAAAACAATTTCCAAAAAGCTTCAAACCAACATTGTTTTACTAAGAAAAATAAATTGGACAACGAGACACTTGAGCATGCTTAAATATGAGTTATATAGTTATAAAAGAGAATTTTTCAACTATATAGATAACTAAGTATTTATCAAACAAATTTCGTTCCTTAAACCAAAGTTGTTTTTACTTGGAAATCCGTGGTGAATTTTGTCACTACTTTTTCAGAGCCTTATGGCTTGTTTGTTGGATATAATTTCAGAAATGGGTAGATCTTTTCGAGTAGGTAGAAATCAGTATATTATATACGCGATTCCGAGTTAAATGACCAAGTTATGGCCATTTTAAGTTGGAACATTCTTCTATACGAACTTTGACGTTCTTTGACATTGTTTTGTCAAAATTCAAGAAATTCATCAAGAAAAATCATTGTGAGTATTTTATTTGGTTAGGTGACCGAGGAAGGATTCCTTTACCGGAGAACTATTACGATTAAGTGGGTGTGTGTAAACGACTCATTCGCTTAGAGGAATAGACGACAATGCATCGTGAGTTTATTTCATTAAATGCTACACTTGTTGTGCTTGTAAATTAGTTGCACATAGAGTTAGGAAAAGATAAATTGATATGCATGTAAATAATTCCTTGAAAGAATTCTAAGAATATCGAAGCAGAATTGTTCTAAGTGATTGTTTTAGTTTAATTATGATTTGTGTGAAATTCCTTGATCGCCATAAGTTGAAAATAATATGTTATGACTTTATAAATTAATGAACTCATGCATACACGAAGTGAGTCACATTGCATGGTTGGGTTATTATCCTTGGGTGAGAAGGATAGTAAGCTCATGTTGAAAGCAACACTTGGCGGGAGATCCGAAAGCGATTGCTTGGCGGCTTAATGGAATATGCTTGGCGGTAGATCTGAAAGCAAGGTCAATCAAGTAGATTTGGAATGCTCGACGATGAGTGCTCGTGAGCAAGAAAACTTTTTATTTAAACTACTTGAATTGAGGTTATGTATCACCAAACCCTGAATGGACGGCGTAAATCCATTCAATACAGTTCCGGAAAACTATATGCTTGTTTGCCCACGTGCTTGTGCATTACATTTGTTTGACTAAATCAACTTGTTTGAATCTTGTTACAAGAAGTTATTTATGGAAATGTTCTCACTAAGCCTATTAGCTTATACCTCAATGATATCTTTGCAGTTTCCTTACTTATGGTTAGGCCACGTGGACCATGCGGGCAGATAATCTCTCTTGAACATTAGAAACTTGGGGTAAAGTGTAGCATAGTATTAGATGCATACAAATATTTTATAATAGATTAGTAATTTAGGGAGTGTCCATAAGTTTGTAAAGTCTTGCCATGAATGAAAATTATTGTGAATCCTCTTTTCTTAATATATTTTAAATCTTAAGCTTCATAATTCCATATATGGTCCTCTAAGTTTGTGAAAGTACGCCTTACACTTAATATAAAAGCTTTTGGAATGGCTAGGTTGTCATACTTAAGTTTTAATATTGAGTGTGGCGGACTGTCACGTTTAGGGTACCCATTGGGGGCTGACAGGTTTTGCCTAATGACGAATTTTACACAATTTTAGGAAATGAAAATATTGTTTGATCATAGTTTGGAAACTTTTCCTTTGTTCTAGGTTTATACTTTGATAAAACATATTTATTCTTATAAAAATCAAGTCTTTATGACATCTTGTTCGTAAGACTTCTATTTTTCTATTAAAATCCTTATTTTAGCATTGGAAATAGGTGTTTAAATGGAGATCATTTTTAGATCCGAATTTGGGGAAATTGTTTTTAAGATTATTTCTTGTGAAAAACTCATCTGATCTTTTTAAAATTAAGTCCTAATCAAACCTACTACCTAAGGCTTCCATTTCTTTAATAAAATCTTGTTTTAGGATTGGAAAAATAGGTATTTTCTTGGCATTTCGTCCTAGTTTCGAATTTCAAAATTTTTGTTGAAGTTGAAACATAGATCTAACTTAACTTTTGTAACCCTTTTCTTGTTTTGAAAATTTCTCTTAGTAAAACTAAGTTCATCGTATAAAAATCACTCCTTAATGATACCTATTACCTAAGCCCTTCATTTTACATGTAATACCTTCCTTTTACATATAATATATTCATTTTGGAGTTGGAAAATAGGTTTTCTAAATAGTTCTTTCTTAAGATCCGAATTTTCAAAATCACTTTTTGATAGAAACAAAATAGATCTTGAGTTTTAGCAACACCTTTACTAAGACCATCATGTTGTAAACCTTTTATGCATGTAAGAGAAGTAACTATGTCATTTTAAGTACTCTAAACAAATAGATCTACTATATTACTCATGTCATGAATGCAATGCAGCATAAACAATATGTAAATGAGTTTAAAGAAAGAGTTTTTGTACAAAATAACTATAAGATCAACATTTAGCAATAATATAACAAAATAATAGTAAGATAACTTAAATATCAAGATCCACAACATTGTAATGGTAATGATCTCATGCTTAAGTGTTTTTACATCCCTAGCATAAAGCTCATGGGGATTGTAGTGGAATCACACATGTATGATCTTGTCATTACATGTTTTAATATGAGAGGGTTAAGATCTATTACCTATTTAGAAGTGTGGAGTAGAAAAAATTGAAGAAAAAGAAGTATGTGTTTGTGTATGTGTGCAGGGGGAGAGGTCACGGCATAAGAGGCGAGGAGAAGGAGAGAAATTTTCTTTCCAAAGTTTGATCTTTGAAAAAAAAAAAAAAA